>ML786497.1:275895-286940 GCA_009831015.1 Picea engelmannii | reverse complement strand
TATGACTCTACTAGCCCGATATATATGCTGGTTTCCGTTAAATCGGCAGCATTTTGGGTGGTCTTAGATACTTACTGTCTAAACTCTGTAAGAATTTTGATTTTCTAATATAGCAGGTTCTACTTTTTATTTAAAAAAAAAAACTATAATTAATTATAATTGATCAAATTTAACAACCTTCAAAATGTTTAACTATAGATCATTATGTTTAACTATAAATTAGTATTTGAAAACCATATGTTGTGCGACTGTTAAGAATACTAGAAGGAAAAAAAAACAATGCAGAGTTTTAAAAGGAAAAAAAAACAATGCAGAGTTTTAAAATGGCGGTGTTTATGAAATTATACTTAGAAAAAATAAAATAGAACAAACAATTCCATTCCTTACGTTTTTCCCTGCAATCCATCGTTATAATTTTTTCCACTAATTGACTCTACTGTGACACGAAATATCTTTTTGCAGATATAGTATTGTGTTCATTTCAAACTGGTAATGTTGTATATACACCAAAAACTATTTTCACTTATCTTTTATTATTCAATTATATTTATTTATACATTTCTCAACTACATAACAAATTTAAGAGGGAATATTTCAACTACACACATAAATATTATTGTGACGAAATATCCTGTGATTAAATATTTTCTTGTGGATATGGTATTGTGTTCATCTCAATTTGGTCATGTTGTATACACACCAAAAACTATTTTCATTTATCTTTTATTATCCAATTATACTTATTTATATATTTCTCAACTACACAACAAACTCAAAGGGAATATCTCAACTACACACATAAATATGATCTAATAGTTGGAGAAAATCTCTCTAACAACCAATTAAATCTAACAAATTCAAACCAACTCATTAATTCTAACATCCTCTTAATTCACAATTAACAATATACTTTAATGCTTAAATAACAAATAACAATATACTTTTATGCATTGTTATTTGTGATTTCAGTATTGTTATTGTTATTTCTGATTTCAGTATTGTTATTTGTGATGTAAGTATTAAGGAAGGGTGTTAGAATTAATGCTTACTTAAGAGTTGGTTTGAATTTATTAAATCTAGTTAGTTGTGAAAGATTTTCTCCATAATTCATTTAACTAACTAAAAATATATATAACTGCGACTTCTTTCACAAATATACATACATTCACACATCCAGTAAATACATCTCAATCCATCTCATGACACTACTGTTACTCATGATGGTTTCTTCTTAGCCACTGTTCTAAGGCATGCAGGTGGAGGACATTCTTCACTGGGGATTCAATAGAGCCCAAATGGGGATTCCAGGCAAATCTTCTCTGCTTATAAAAGAGGTAACATACGTTCATTGAAGGCAGCCATGCCAGCAGAAAATTTAAACGTAAAAATGGAAGACAAGACAAGAATATAAGAATCTTCATTTATACCCGTTGAAAAGTAGAAAAGAGTACAAGGAAGATTCTGATATGGAAAATTCAATGTTGTATCCTTTTCTGCAACAGTTGCAGAATCCACCAGGTATGTGGATAATATCCTGAACCCCTGGAAGAAAGAATGAAGATGATCTAAAGAAATAGTAATTAGTTCAGTCAATCGTTCAACGGAATCAATCATTTGGCCCCTCTAATTACTCTTTCTTCAATTATTTTATCCTCTCTGTGGGAGCTTTAGGATACTATTTTCATCCATGCGAGCTGGCGGAATTTTGGAGTTCCTGCAGCAAAAAAAAAATACATGACGAAATATCTTCATCTTCATTTCTACATTCTTCTACTTTTCAACAAGTGAAAAAATGTAGAAATGAATATTCTACCATTACCGTTTCCATTTATACGTTTCAGGTTTCTGTTGTGCATGGCATACACTGAAAGTACATCACCTCACTTACAAAGTTACAAGTAGATTTGTTAAAAAAATTGAAGAGTATGATAATTACATTGGTACTGTAATTTTGGATTTATTGTGTTCATTAGAAAGTTAGAAACCAATGATACTGCAGTCACAAGAAGTAAATAAGATTGTTGGGAGATAAATTAGTTTTAGTTTATTTAAATTAATTTAGAAACTGAGTGCACATATAGAAGAAGATTGATGGGAAATAAATTAGCTGTAATTGTATTCAAACTGCTATATACCAAGTACAAGTAACATTGCATTAAATAAATAATCAATTGTTATTGAACATGCAAGTGTTGTTCATCTTTTTAAGGTTAATTCATGTGTTTTTAGCAAGAGTTAGCACAGGTAGGTTTGTTGAAAAAACAAAGTAAGGACAAGTACCATTGTATTAAATAAATAATTAAAATAATCAAGTGTTATTGAACATGTAAGTGTTGATCATTTTTTTATGTGTTTTTAGCAAGAGTTAGCACAGATAGGTTTTTTGAAAATACAAAGTGTACCGGAAACAAATTCCTACTAACCATTTGGAACAACTTGTCAAGTGAATTTTTAACTAACTAGATTGTTCATATAAAATCCAAGAATTTCTAACTAACTAGATTGTTGATATAAAATTTAAAAATTATTAGAAGGATTAGAGGAAGTCAATTTTTTTCTCTTGATTTAATATGGAAAAATGAGGATAAATAGGTAATTTGCAACCTCCCCTAAGTCCACCTACTCTCCTATCAAATGATAATGTAATCAATTTAACAACATGCATTTGTAAAGGACTACAAGGGTAGTATGTCCCATTTTATTTGTCATTACTTGCACAAGGTTTTCATTATGAGCCTTAGTAGGATGATATGGTGTAGAGCATGTGGGATAATTTGTATCAAGCAATGTGCATTTGGAAGCTTTAACTATGGTTTTGGAGGAGTGGTCCACCTCACATATTTATCCTTTTGTTTCTCTTAGTCGAAAGGACTAGCTTCAATTGGAAGGTTTGTCTACAAAGCATATTAGCTTAGGACTCCAGGAAAATGCTATGACAAATTGGAGGTTTGGTTTTGGGTTTAGAGAATACAGGGCCTGAATGTATGTTGTAATTTGACCTTAAGCATTGAGCTTGGGTGCTCCACCGGTTATCTTTTAGTCTCCTTGTTAGCAAAGTTTAAGGAAACCTTCTAGATTGGACTGCCTATTTTCCTGTGAAGTTTATTCTAAAAGGCCCTTAATTGTTTATTATTCATGGAATTCAAAGCCAACCTGGGAATTCCCTCTCTTAGGATGATTTTCCAAGTCCTTTTTAAGCTCAAACAATCTCCCTTACGAGATATGGATAAGCTTTCATATATGCCTTACTTTGCATGGATAAAAGATCTCATGGTAAATTTCTAGTTTATGTTATTTGATACTAGCAAAATGGAAAATAGCTAGGACCACCTTCATGATTTTATTTTATGTTGCAAGCACATTTGTGATGATAGTAAAGAGGTTGTTGCACATGAAACGAGGAGAATGGAAACATGGAGAAAGACAATGAGGAGAGTGGAAACATGGAGAAGGGATAGGGAACACAACCATGAAAAGGAACAGAACGCAACCAAAAAATAAATGCACGAGATGAAGGCCCAATTGGAGAAGCATAGGACAAAATTAATCCTAATGTAGGTAGGGGAAGAGAGCCATCACAAGAATCTAGAAGAGAAAGAATACCAAATCAAAGAATTGCAAGACATAGTCAAATGCTTAGAGCTAAAGCAAAATCCTTAGTTTGCATATTTGAGGCATCCTAACTTGCGAATGATTTATGTATGTTCATTTATACATGGCCAAACAACAATTATGGAGAAATAGACTCTAGAACAACACTCTAAGCATGCCAAAAGAGCAAGATATGGAAAGAATAAAGATTGTCCATTATGAGCCTAGTAACAACAATGTCTAGTTTTATGATGTTTCACAAGTGTGTAATTTCATTTGATCACTTTGTAAGGTTTTCTATATATACAAGCTAGATAGTGAATGTATTTCTAGAAATCTAAAAATAGCTCGAACGTAAAGTAATTTCCAAGTACTTTTAAACATTATGGATGTTTTTTTGGACAAGGTCGCTACTTTTTATTTGTAATAAAGGGTTAGATGGTATGCCCGCAACCTCTACGTCTTTTTAATACAAATACAACTCTTTCTATTAAAAAAATCATAATCATCTTATTTCTATAGCTAATTATATAAATTGATTATAAAATTAATGATTTAATTGATATATTCAATATATAAATGATCATATTAATTATATAATTGATTTTATAGGTGATAAGGTTTACCACATAATCTATAAAATTCATTATTTAAAAATATCATAAATTATTATATAGTTGACTTTATAGGTGATAAGGTTGAACACATAATTGATAAACCTCATTATATAACAAATATGATAAATTAATCATGATATTTGTTGATATAGTTAATTATATAATTAATTATAAAATTCTTGATTTAGTTGATTATATTATTAAAATTATATTTAATGCATGATATCCATTATCATTATTGGTTCATCATATTAATCATATAATAAACTAATATAGACCACATATTTGAGAATTTTAAAATTTAAATAAATTTAAATATTAATAATGTATAAAAAAATTACAATTATCTAAAAACTATAAAAAAAAATGTTCAATATTGTGGTTTCATGTTTTTCCTTCATCACTCATTTTTTTTTAGCTATAAACTAAAATACCTCAAGACAAAGACACAAACAACAACCCTATGGCTCTAAAACTTGAGGATCTAAAACAAATTCCCAAATGGCCCCTTGCTTCTAGGCTTGAGATGCTTCCTTATCCTTTTTTTTTTCTTCTTGTACTTCATCCCTCACTTTGGTCTCTTCCTCAACTTCCTTCCCTCTACCTACCTCATAACCTCAAATAACATTAATAAGATTCTCATATTTGTTGGCCAATTGATCCATCCTAGTGATAATCTCATTAATTTGGTTTCCCTTGTAAAATATATAGCACAAGCACGAACTCATTGATGTGTCAATATAAATCTGTTGTCTTGGAATACTTTGTTTCTCTACTCCTTGAAAACTCAGTGTCAGAAATACAAGGATTGATTTCTTTATCCACTCTGGCACTTGAAGTAAATCTTCTCTTCAATGTAACTGAATTTATATGCCTTCCACCTCCGGCTTGACCTTTTCTGAAAATCGTTTATGATATGTTGTGGTAAGAAAGTTTTATTATGGATCCTTCTTCCTATATCAAGATGACACAACTTCCAACTGCATAGTTTCTCTTCATTGATGTGGGTATCCATGCTAAACCACCTTACTAGCTTCCATGTTCATCATTGTGACTTATTCCTTATTCATAATTGGCATAGACTCCAAACTATTACCCCATAGATCTAATCAACCATAAGCATATACATTACCAATAGTAATATATGTAAAGCTCCAATGAATCATCCCCATAGAAATGACTATGATTTATCGAGAGATCCAATGAAGTGACCATATATCAAAAACAAATTGGAATGCAAGGCTCCATTTACCATTACAAATCACAATTCAAATGGACTCCAAATCATCATTTTGTCTCTCCATTATGGACAAAGTAATGGTCTAGTTTGAATGAATTTACTCCATTAAACATTCATGTATATTCATGATTGAGAATGAGGTTGGAGGATTGATTCATCTATCCCCATTCCTTCCCTCATACCATCCACTTATACACCACTTATATGACCTACCATCTATCCCCAGTGTTTAACACCCCAACTAGGAGATATAATTGATAAAATTAAACATATTAATGATATGATTAATTATCATATATTGAACCATATAACTCTTGCTACTAACAATTTGTATATATTACTCTAATAATAGTTTTCACATTGTATATATTAGTCTTGATAGTAGTTTCCAAGGTAATATGACCTACCTTTTCTTTTGTCATGCTAATTTGGCCTCAATGGCAAAACGGGAATAAGATGAATCACCTCAAGATCATGATCAAAACCTACAATCCCTCATGTGTCCATGCAAACTCATCTCCATGTTTGGTAAACAAGTCTCTAAAATGAAATGACATATTCACATGGACAAGAACCTCCTAGGTGCATCAACTTAGATTTGTCATCTATTCCTATGCTTATTGTACTGGTTTTAGATCATTTAATATTACATTTTTATTTTACATTGTCATAATAAATTTTGCATTGTTGGAACATATTCGTGGGAGATCGTAATAATAAAACATGGAGTTGAGGATTGAAAGTACTTAAGGAAGTTGATTATGTGTTCCTTGGGGGGTGATGAGGATGAAAAAATTCATAGTGCCAAGGTTTGTATATTGTTAGGCTTTGTAGGTTGTCAAGTTCATGGTACTAGTAGTAATAGCAGTGGTGGTAGCATACGTTCCCCCTTATTGAAATATGTGGTTTCAAGGGATATAAACAATAACCATGTGATGGGAAGAACATGAAAGAGAAGAAAAAATGATGAGGGTGAAACAAGCAACTGTATGAGAAAGGAGGAAACTTTTAGGGAGGGAAATAAAATTAAGGGTAGTTTCCTAGAAAAAAATGAGATCAACCCTAGATACAAAGTCACATGTTCCAAGGTTAGTGCATACATTCAATACATGAAGGAGAGCACATTCATAGGAAAAATCATAGGCATTTGGTCTTTTGAGAAGGCCCTTATCTAGTGGTTCAACTCATGTTGGAAGCCTAAGGAACATAATAGATATGAATCTAGGGGAAAAAGGATTCTCTAGAGCATTTTTTACATTCATTGAATATTGAGATAGAGTGTTTGAAGAAGTGCCTTATTTATTCAACTCAATAAGGCTACACATCAAATTCTAGATGGAAAGCATTAGGGAAATTTTGAGGTCTAAAATGGGTAGGACCTATTAAAAGTATGCAAAGTAGGTATTTGTTGTATGTGGAATTTAATTCCACATCCAATGAGTGCCTACACTTGAAATTTGAGTAAACCTATAAGGAGTAAGTCAAAAATACGATTAAAGAAGTAGTTTGCTCTCTTTCCTTCCAAAACTATTTACCCTTATGGTTGGCATCATCATCTTGAATACTATTAGTTCTTTTAAAGTTGGTGTTTATAGAACATTTTTTTAAGCTCATTTTTTACCTCAAAATTTGTCTAATGATTTATCCTAGAGAATGAGTATCTCATAGAATCACTAGTTTGGATCCATCTCTATGCTCTACCTCTGGAATACTAGGAGAAAGAAACACTCTGAAGAATTGGTAAAACCATGGGAATCTTTTTCAAGACAACAAAGGTCACCAAGGTAGGTAAATATAACTCTTATGTTCATGTATTGTTTACATGAATGTGGATATATCTCTTACGAAGTCAATCCGTCAATTTCCAAGATATAAAATGTCTTGAAACACTAGATTATGAGGAATTTATAGGATACAAATGTCACAAGCATGGGAGCCAATTCAAATATTGTTCTCTCAACAAGAAAGTGATTCTAGGAAAATCTAGACAAGAATAGGATCGAGAGATGCTCATCAAGGTTCAAAGAATAGTTTCCATTTTGGCAGTATTTTTTATAGTTTTTAGGGTCCCAAACTTTTGGGGTCGTTTTGAGGCCCTAAACGATGTTTTTTTTGGGCTCAGAAGTGCCTTTCTTGTATGCAAAGGAAAATGCCAGGACAAACATAATACATACTCCTCAATTATACCTTTCCAACGGTGTATCGATCACCCCAAATGGAGATCGTATGCAAAAGTTATGCCCTCGGGAAGTTGACGTATCAACTACCCCCATCAGGCCCACAAACCTTTTCGTGTTTCATCTCTTGTGGTTAGGGTTTTGGAAGTTTAGGGTTTTCTCATTTATGTTTTATGTTAAAAAATCCTTTGGAGCCTCATTGTACTCATCTTCTTGTGAATCAACATAGTCATCACGTCTCTTCTCAGAGATAAGCTACCACAATTAGAGAAAGTTTCTTTTAGTTTGCATTTTTACAGTTTCAGCAAGTTCTCTTTACTAATATAAGCCAATTTTTACTATATCTCTATGTGTTTCTTTTCTATACATTTTTATTTCATTTTTTTCAATTTATAAATCCATATCAATGGGATCAGAGTGGTATGCTCTTTATTTGTTTCTTTGTGCATGTCCCTAATGAGGTCAGGCTACAAGGATTTGGGACTCGAAGTAGTTGAGCCCTTGCAAGACCATCCCTGTCGATCACGATGACCTCCCATGGTGCAACAAAAGAGAGATGATGGAGCAGGAGATCCTTTTAAATTGTTGCTCGAGGAAGCCCTCGTGCAACAAAGGAATGAGATGATGGATAACTTTGCATAGATCCTTCGACGGTTACCAACAGGTGAAGCATCTTTATCAAGCTACCACTTTGGAGGCACCACCCCCTTCAAGGTACAAGTCAATTTTCATATCACCTTATTTGAAGGTCAGATAGATGCAGATGTTGTAGATAAATGGTTGAATTTGCTAGAAGGGTATTTTTCAGTCCATAATTTTTCCAATAGAGAAAAGATTACCTTTGCGCTTCTTAAGGATTTCCCCCATGTCAAGGATTGGTGGGAGACTCATTTTGAGAAAAAGGACACTGAGAAATCTGCAATATTTTGGGTTTCACCTACTTGGGATTCTTTCATGGATGTTATTAAAGAACAATACTACCTTGTTGGAAAATACGATGACTAGTATACGAAATGAACCACACTGCGACAAGAAAGGGACTAGAAAGTACCAAATTTCACAAATATCTTCCATACCTTGCACACCAAGATGGGTATCAAAGACTCTGAATGACATCTGGTGCTCAAGTACAATGGTTTTCTACATAGATACATCTAAACAAAAATGGATTTTCTGGACATCTCATCATTGGGCGTGGCTTATCGATATGCTATCAAAATCGAGTAGAAATTTAAACAGAAGAAGTGGGATTTTGGATCTGCAAATTCCTCATAGAAGAAGCAGGGAAAAGGTGGCCCCAACCCATAGAACAAAGGATAGAGAAAGGATGGACCTCCTCAAGACAACTAGTCCAAGCCACAAACAAATAAGGGTAATGAGAAGACAAAGAAAGACACTGGGAAGTGGTGTGAATTCCGTAAAATCCCTTGGCATAACACCGATGAATGTTGCTCAAAGAAGTCATTGGTGGTCGAGAAGAAAGACTCAGAATCATAGGAAGGTTCAGACTCTAAATGAAATCTAGATAAGGGGAAGCAGAGCATTGATGTAGAACCCAGTGCCATTGTTGCAACCACCAAGGTCCAACCAAGTGAACCAGAAGAACTGGAGGAAGGTGAATGCCTTTTTCACTCGTAGGTGTGGGTGAAGAGTGTTACGATGCATTTCATTTTAAATATTGGAAGTCAGAAGAACATGATCTCAGTAGAGGTCATAAAGCATTTGAACCTACCGATGAAACCACACACGCAGCCCTAAACCATCAGGTGGCTCTGCCAAGGAAGATATCTCTATGTCATCCAACAGTGTCATCTGCCCTACGACATCAATCCCTTCAACGATGAGGTATTGTGTGATATTTCCCCCCTTGAAGTTTGTGATTTTATTTTAGGGTAACCATACTTGTGGAAATGACATGTTGTATATGAGTCCAAACCTCGTAGTGTTATTATTACTTTGGGTAGACAATTGTACAGGATACCAAAGGTAGCTCTGCCTACCTCCATTTCTTTCATCTCTGCTAAGTAATGTAGGAAGGTCATTTCCCAGACCATGAAATTTGTATTCTTCATAATTTTCTCTCAAAGTGAACACAAGGTCGCAGCCACATCCATGGCCTCTGCATGGGGCCTCTCCATGCAGTAGTAGTAGGTAGAAAAGATCATGGAAGAATACAAAAGCATATTCTCCTCACCCACTAGGGTACCGTTGCACTATCAAGTCAATCATTCAATCGATCTAACCCACGATGCACCACTACCCAATAGGCTAGTCTAACATCGCTCTCTGATGGAAAATGAGGAAATCAAGCGACAAATCAAAGAGTTGCTTCAAAAGGGGCACATTCGACCCAGCTTCTCACCCTACAATAGCCCAATTTTACTTGTGCAAAAGAAATATGGGACTTGGAAACTTTGCATTGATTACAAGGCCCTAAACAAAATCACAGTCAGGAACTGGTACCCAATTCCACTAATTGACGACATTCTTGACTAGCACAAGGGAGCCAATTTTTCAGTAAGAATGACCTGCAGTCTAGCTACCACCACATCCCAATAGAAAATATTGATGTATGGAATACTGATTTCAAGTCCAAATAAGGTCTTTTCGAATGGCTAGTCATGCCCTTTGGTTTGACAAATGCTCCAGTAACTTTCATGAGATTGATGGATGATATATTGTGTCCTTTCACCAATTTTTTTGTGGTGGTATATCTGGATGATATCCTCCTCTTCAGCAAGAATTGGGCAGAAAACTTGTAGCATATTCAACATGTCCTTCACACTCTACGACAACACAAGTTATATGCTAACTTGGAAAAATGCTCCTTCAAAATGAACAGGGTCCAATAACTAGGATACATTATTGATGAGCATGGTGTGCACATGGATCCAGCCAAGATCCAAGTCATTCGTGAGTGGATAAACCCGACCACAATAACTGAGCTTCCAAGTTTCTTAGGACTTTCCAACTTCTATCACAGGTTCATGTTGGGATTCTCCCATATTGCATGGGCCCTCAGCCAAGTGACCAAGGGTGGTGGAAAGGAAATTTTTTTATGGGGGAAGTCACAACAGCAAGCATTCGATGAACTGAAAAATCATTTGTGCTCAGCTCCAGTACTCTCCTTACCTGATCCGCAACAACCTTTTGAGATTGAGATCAATGCCTCAAATTATGTCGTGGGCACATTTCTCACTTAGCACGGTCATCCAGTGGCATATCATAGTGAGACACTATAATATGTCATTTGTAAGTACCCCACCTATGAAAAAGATGTTGGATCATGTTGTCATTGATGTCAATGGTTTGATTGATTGATGTCAAGTGATTGATTGATGTCAAAGGATTGATTGATTGATGATTGATGTAATATAATATGTATTTTCCTTGATGAGAATGCATAGATGAAGATGGATC
>ML786497.1:257883-267978 GCA_009831015.1 Picea engelmannii | reverse complement strand
GGTATATACCCTTCCACCTTTTACTTTATTATTTGTAAATATTTTTTCTGTAAATATAAGATGCATTTTCAAAATAATATGAGAATGGTAGCAAGAACCAACTAGATAAGAGAATCTCAATAATTTAAATTAAACAAGAGACAATAAGGGAAATACAAACCACTATGCGAGGTTGGAGATACTTTAAAAAATCATGAAGTAGGATAGGCTAGATTTTTTGTACCACAATAAACTCTCCCCATAGAAGAAATATGCTACAAATAGTGAAGGCATGGTTAAGTATGTGTTAGATGAACATGGGATAAACACACAAGTAAGAAACAATTAAACCAAGCAAGAGATAGGATCAAGCAACCAAGATAATGCTCGCAAGCAATCCAAAGGTCAAAGATCAACAACAAGGAAAATAAAAGCAAGCAAATAGTTAAATCTAAATCAAGTAATCAATCAGGCATGCAAGCAATGTTGAAGTAACAAGATACAATGGAAAAGAAAAAACGTGCCAAAGATGAAATAAAGAGAGGCTGTGAATCATACCTACACTAATATGTGGCTAACAAGATAACATAGAGTGTTGATATTCATTGTTGGGATATTTAGAAGCTAAAGTTGTCAAGTAACCTCCAAAATTTGTCATGGATTTAATAGAAGGGTTGCATTAGGACAAAGGGGCATATGAGATGCATCAAAAGAAATTTAAGGATGAGAATTTTGGTCATGTTGTTAGTAACCCATTGGAGAACCAGGGAGAGCGCTATAAACTAGACGAGCAATAAGGTTCTTTGCACTCTAAGTGAATGCCAGAAGTCATGGGTTTTCTCACATTCTACCATCTAAGGAAAAGACATGAGTGTGAATATGTGTTGTGATAAACTCAAAGTCCAAATCAAAGGAAGATAAGTTTTCCCATCAAGATAGTAAATCATATCCTCTAGCGACCATACACCAAGTAAAGCTCCATAGATCCCAAAAGTTTCTACAAGAGGAACCAAACAAGGTGCACAATGAGTTCCTACAAAATCCCTTGTGGGAGAGCAACCCCCAAGAAGGGCTTGTGGCTAGATCCAAAGCAAAGGAAACTCTTGGGGAAGGAGATCACTAGTGGTCATGTGCATGGGTGTGTTTGGGACCTCAAAGTTTCAAGAGAGCCCATGCACTACAAAAGGTGTGGTGTGAAATTGACTCTAAGCATGATCGAAAAGAAGGTTGGCTAAATACCACTAATGAGTTTATTTATATGACTCTTCACCTTCAAATAAGATCAATTACCTAGGCCCTCCCTTGAGCATATATTGTCCTACTTAAGACATTGCTATGAAAACTCTCTATGATGTCCCAAGGTACTCTCTTTTGCATGTTACTACCCTACCATCATCTTGTTATTTTTTCATCAACATCATCTTGTAGGCTATTTCTAAGTTGAGTACTAAAAAATTATCATATGGAAAAGGTTTCAAATATGATCTTCTAATGTAGATCAAATGTTTTAATGAGTCTAGCTATTGATATTTTCAATGACATGCTATTCTCTAAATTCCCTCCAACCTTGTCCTATCAACAGGTTAATTGATATTTTAGATCCAACTAATTATCAAACCATTAGGATAGGAATGACTTAAGAGCTGACTTGAGCCACTCATGATCCAAGCCTAAGCTCAAGAAAAGGCAAATTTGGGTCAAAAATAAATGGTTTGTTAATCTAGCTTGTTTTATTTTTGCTTGTTTAAGAAGGTTTGATTTCATGCCTCACATATATACCATAGAGAAATAAAATAACATGGTGCATTTACTTATCTCATATGAGCCTACTTAGTGTATTTAAACTAGCGTATTAAAGTAAATAGAGCAAGAAGGTAGACTGATTCTTGCACATCCATTGAAAAATAAAAAATAAAATAGTTCCTTAACCAATTATAACTAGTGACGTCAATGACTATTTGTTTCCTACATGTTCAATGATTTCATTATGCAAAATAAATGTAATTAAACCATGAAAATGAATAAGGGAGAGATGAAACATCTCTACATGAGAAACACACAAGGAGGTCTTTGCTATCTAACCTGGAGCACCGAAGCTCGAGGAAGGAGGATACAATAGGTCAATTGCAAGAGTGTGTTGAGCCATTTCAAGTTCTAATGGATCTTATGTGAAAGGTGTGGCATGAAATTGACTCAACACACCAATAAAAAGGATGTTTGTTGACTATCATTAATCAACTACACTATCTAAGTGGAAGTGTAAAAGGTTTAATTACAATCCATGCTTGCAAGATAGAGCATTTCCAGCACAAAAACTAGATGTTAAGCTTCAAAGCTTCCAAGCATTAACTATAAGGGACAATCCCAAGGATGAAACTATGAATGTTGAGTCAATGACCACACAAACTAGGAGAAAAAATTAAATACACACCAAAAATCGAAGTTAAACTACTTAACTAGGTTCAATGCCCAAGATGTAATTATGAAAGTTGAATTAATAACCACATAAGCTCAAAGAAAAAATTAAGTACACAAAAAAAATAATAATCAAAATTAAACTACAAATATTCTAAGCATTAACTATAAAAGACAATGGGAAAAATATGACCATAAATATTATGAATCTTAATTCAATAATTTAAATTTTATAATCTTGTTGATTTTAAAAAAACAAATTAAACACAATTTCATCACATAGATGGAGCAAGGCATTTATTGCTAGAAGCTAATTTCTTAATTATGAAAGAAACAAGAGTGAGATTCTCAATTTACAATCCAGCGGTCATTATTTATTAATTAGTTATAACCTCAAAGAAGTCATACCTAATAACTTCATCCTTATTTATTTATTGGTTATAACCTCAAATATGTCATCCTTGTGAAAAAAAAAGTATATTGCAAAATGAACTTCATCAACATATATAAAAAATACATATCCTTTGTACATTACGATTATCAAAGAATAAATTCAACTTCTAATACCAATCTCCATAAATTCATAGAACGAACAAATTTCTCATGTTAAGATTCTTATAATCTTAAGTAAACAAATAATGAGTATAGCCTTTTATATTTTGTTCACTCTAAAAAGGAATGGACCCACAAACGGATTTCTTATCTTTTCCCTAAACTCAAAAATTAGTATAGTATTTTATGATCTGTTAACAAACGGAAGTAATGGAGAGAGGATTTGAAAAAGAAATCGTCTTACCTTTCACTAGCAAACCCTACCTTTTACTAGGAAACCCATATAGTTTTCCATAACGACAAGCTCAACTTCATACGCTCTCTTTACCAATTTGCATATTCTCATCCATTGCGTATCTGTTCTCAATACCTTGTGACATTATCAGAAAATGTAATCCTTACATTAAGGCAACTCTAGGATGATGTGTGTAGGCAGTTCTTAAGAACAAGACTTCTAAATAAGAATGTGATGCTATTCATCTATTCACGGAGGTCTATCTTTCATTATCCAAACTTGGGCAATGAGTTTCAGTAGTCCAATTTTCGCAGACAGACTCGTTTTTGCCTCCGTGGTGGCAAAAACACGCCTTAGGTCACGTAACTCACCACGTCATCTCAAATCTATGGACCAACCTAACCACTGTTTCAAAAAGATGAAGAAAAAAAACTGAAGCACGAGAACGAGTCATAATTATATTTGCAATACAATCCCAACCCAACCACTGTTTCAAAAAAGATGAAGAAATGTATTATCCAGCTTTCTTCATGTTACTATTAAGCACCTCTCAAATACTAAGCATCTCTAAACACAAGAACGAGTCATAATTATATTTGCAATACAATCCCATAATGTTCAAGATAGCCTTGAAAAAGGAAATGCACACCGACGGCGTGCACATACAACCCATGGGTTCATAAAAACAAACTAAGTCTTAAGATTGAACATCGAGTAGGTACATCACATGTTCAAGGATAAATGAACCACTTATAGCGCAAAGAAAAAAAAAGGGGATATGTCTACGTTATGTGCCTTTTGGGAAAGAAGCCATACCTTTTTGCACCGTTCACAGCACCTCTGCCTTGAAATTTTATTCAATAAAACAAAACTATTCTCAGCTACCCATCATTCCTACAAAACCTAGAATGCTCTAATATGATATAGAAACAAAACATTGATTTCAGCTACCCATCATTTCTACAAAACCCAGAACGTTCTAATCCATCATGATAGAGAAACAAAAAATTGATTCCTACCCATCATGATAGATCATGATAGAGAAACAAAACATTTATTTCATCTCCCCATCATTTCTACAAAACAAAACCAAACCAAAGTGTAGTACGCGACAATCCAAAGAAGACGATAACAAAGACGTTGAAAATATGGAGATTGGACGGTTGCTCTTCCATCTCTACAGGCACCAACTTATCAGGAAATTATTGCATCAAAATCCCACCCCATTCCATGAATGGACATATCAAAAATTAATGTATCAAACGTAAACCTGATCAAAACAGGGAGGAAAGGACTACACAAAATCAAAACCTAATCACCTTCAACATCGAACTTGTTTGGCTTGTGTGGCCCCTACAACTGTATGTATGAATGTTGAGTCAAACACACAGAGACACATATACAAACAAGCTCAATTATGAATGTTGAGTCGATAACCACACAATATCAAAGAAAAAATAAGTACAAATAAAAAAAAAATCAAAGTTAAGCTACAAAGCATTAGTTATAAAGGGCAATGTGGAGATGTAACCATAAATGTTACGGATATTGAGTTTGAGTTTAAATTTTGTGATAGGGTTGATTTTTTATGATTGAGATATGGGCAGAGTAATTTTAAAAATGAAAAAGAAAAAATGTATATTTTTTCAAATATCTATTCAGGGAGGTCTATCTTCCAATGTTTCATTATCCAAACTTGGGCAATAGGTTCTAGTAGTCTTTGCTACTTTTACAGACTACTTCATGCTTCAATAACTCACCACATCATCTCAACTCTTGGAACCAACCCAAACACTGTTTTAAAAATATGAAGACATGTATTATCCATCTGTGTGATAAAATGGGAGAGTAGAGTGATAATACAAAAATATTCAATTACTTGTTAAATATCAATTACTAGTTAGAAATATTCAATTACTTGTTATCAATTCTAACTTATTCCAAATATAATTGGAGAGGTTGAGAAAATATCTCAACCACACACCAAACTAGGATCTCACAAATCCAACTCTCTAACAATTTCTTAAGAATAGGATCACACAACTCAGGAAGAGATTAGCTCTACTTCTCAATAGATTAACAAGCATATTAGATAAGTTGGAATTATATATTCCAGGACTCTCCTTAATGACTACTTATCTAAATATCTATGTGGTCATATCTTCATGTGCTTCCTCTTGTACCTGCAAATGATTATTGACATCCATATAAAAAGAAATCCATCTACCGGAATACATGGGTCATCAGCCGCTGCAACCGCCAGTTCTCTAGGAATCCTTTTTAGCCACATGGTTCATTCAACCATTCTTCCTCATATCCGCCCCTTCATCACATCATCATCAACCTGCACCAGGTTTTCTCGGATTACCTGTAACCATTCTCTCTCAAGTGGTTTTGACCACAAACCATCCTTTACATAGTGGTTTTTAGATCACCACGAACTTTTCACATTAGGGGGTATACAATGGCTTAGGTACATAGTATTCTCTATGACCACTACTTCAAAATATCATAGACTTGCTTTCAATTACATGTGTTACTCAATTTCAAATAACTTACATAACTATGCACACCTTCAAACAAAAAATATCACAACTCAATCTCACTTTTGTGTCAAATTAGAGGGTGTGGACAGATTTCACCAGAGCCGCAACGCCTGCCGCATGAGGAGAGGCCATAGACATCCCAGAAGCAAGGGCGTACTCGATTTCTAATGGAATTGATCCCACGTACGCAATAAAATCTTAAGGCAACCACGCAACAAGTATGTCCACGTCGGGTGCAATCACGTCGGGTTTTAGAATACCATGACTGACACGATCTGGCACTCTCGACGACGTTTCCGCTACTGCCGGTGCAGGCTTCAATCCCAGCTGATTTATCCCAAATTTTATGTCCGCTGTGGCGTTTGATGCACCACTGATAGCACAATCTGCTATTTGTGTGGTGAAATTGAGGAAAGTAGAGATCCAAATATTTCCCACAAAAATGCCATATGAAACTGAAAATGAAGGGAAAGGTCCTTCGGATAGCATCTAGGCTTGGCACCCTTAGATACAGTTTGTATTGAGTTAGCACTCAAGCATCAAATCCAGATCTCATTAAGACTGAGTTTCAATTTCATAATGGCAATTCCCCACTGAACGGTGAAGACTCCTTGGGATGCATAGCTGCAATGCACAAGAAATGTGGAAGAAAGAAATAAATGGTAAGAAATATAAGTACTCCCAAGTCAGCTTCTTCGCCAATAGTTGTTTGACGTGGACTTCGCCAATAGATTTGACTGGCACACCATAAGTAATAAAGGCTTGTAACTTATTCCAATAGTTGTTTGACGTGGATTTCGCAAATAGATTTGACTGGCACACCATAAGTTGTGCCACCATAAGTTATAGTTCTAACTTATTCCAAAGATAACTGAAGAGGTTGAGAGAATATCTCAACCACACACCAAACTAGGATCTCACAAATCCAACTCTCTAACAACTTCTTAAGAATAGGATCACACAACTCAAGAAGAGATTATCTCTACTTCTCAATACATTAGCAAGCATATTAGATAAGTAGTAATTATATATTCCAACACTCTCTTTATGTTGCTATTAAACATCTCTCAAAAACTGAAACACAAGAAATAGTCATAATTATATTTGCAATACCATCACTTAATGTTCAAGATGTATTATCAAGCCTTGAAAAAAAAAATGTGCGACCGGGGCATGCACACATAGCCTATGGGTTCATAAAAACAAATTTAGTGTAAAGATTAAACATCGAGCAGACACATCACATGTTCAAGGATAAATGAAACACTTATAGCACAAAGAAAAAGAGAGAGATGTGTACATTACCTTCTTGTACCATTCACATCATGTCTGCTCTAAACATTCATTCAATAAAAAAAAACTACTCTCAACTACTTTGATTTAAGCTACCCATCATTCGTAATAGCCCAGAAAGCTCTAATTTGATAAAGAGACATGGCAACAGAGCCACTGAAAAAGAAAACCAATGTAAAAGGTGATATGGAAATTGGATGATTGTTCTTCCGTCTCTGCACACACCATCCTATCAATAAATTATTGCATCAAAATCCCATCACATACCATGAATATACAAATTAGAAATTAATGCATCAAACCTAAACCTGTTCAAAATAGAGAGAAAATGACTACACATAATTAAAACCTAATCACCTTCAACATTGAACATTTTTGGCTTGGTTGACCCATGCAAGTGCAAATGTATGTATGAATGTTGATGCTTTTTCTCCATCACAAAACGAACAAACACATAGACACATATAGAATGTTGATGCTCTTTCTCCATCACAAAACGAACAAACACTTAGACACATATAGAGAGAAACTCAATTATGAATGTTGAGTCAATAACCAAGCGAGCTCAATTATGAAGGAACCAAGACGGATGGGGTTTCCAATTTACAATCTAGTGATTGTTATTTGTTTATTTATTTGTTATAATCCTAATCATGTTATACATAATAGATTTATCCTTAACATCCTTTTTTTTTTTTATATTGCATATACAAATAATTCCCATCAAAAATTAAAATTATTTTAAAAATGGAGCTTTTCAATATCAAATACAATTACATTAAGCTTATGAAAGAAGAAATTCAACTTATCATATTACTCTTCATAAATTAATCCAAAAAAACATATTTTTGATGAAATCTTATAATTTTCGGTAAACGTTAAAATAAAGAGGAGAGCATTTATTACGCAGAAAGGCGTATACCTATTGATAATGGGCAGAATTAATCACCTTTTAATCATAAATTTCAATCTTACGGTTCGCAATTTAAGATGCTGGCATATTCTTGGTCGTCCTCTCTAATCAATGGATGAGATTTTAATAAATTAACTTCTGCTCATTTATAAAGACGTCCGTTTATGTGATTACCTTTTTACATTTACTAAATCAGATTAAAAAATTACTTGCAGACCGCCAGATTGCCACGTTCAGTGATTAAGAAATAATCTATTAAGCTGGCGAATACGTATGGCCGCGTGAAAACGATTCGGTTCGGAGAAACGATTCTGTTCATAATTCGGTTCGGAGAAACGATTCGGACAAAGGAACGATGTCCTGCGCGGAGAAGGAGTTTCCTGCGCGTTTATTTTCCTGCGCGGAGAAGAGTTCCTGCCCGTTTATTTTACTGCGCGGAAAACGAGTTCCTGCCCGTTTATTTTCCTGTGAGTTTATTTTGTAAATTAAAACGTTTATTTTATTTTGTAAATTAAAACTTTTATTTTGTAAATTAGGTTTTGTTTTGTGAATGAAATAGAATAAAAAGAATTAGGGTTTGTTTTGTAAATTAAAAAAAAAAAAACAATTAAAATTTGTTTTGTAAATAAAATAAGCAATAAAAAAATAAGTTAGGATTTGTTTATAAATAAAATATGCCTTTCGGCGTTGATCAGCCACAATTATGTGGTTGTGCTAGTACTTTGTTCACTGAAAAAAAACGCAAAATAAAGAGGAGAGGATTTATATTCTGTTCACCGAAAAAAAAAAAAAACGCAGGGACAAACAAATTTCTAATGTTAAGAAATTTATAATCTCTTTAAACTAAAAAAAATTAATCTTATCATCTTAGTGAATTTTTTTTATTACAATCTCTATAAATTAAACAAATTAATCTTATGATCTCTAAAAAGAAAGCAAACCCTACCTCATACTGTGAAACCCATACAGTTTTCCATAGTGAAGAGCTCAACTTCGGCCTTTTCCATCAGAAACAGTTTATACTCCCAATTCACCAATTTACAATTTAGTGATCTTTATTTATTGATTATAGCCCTCACACATATTATATATTGATATATATTTATTTTAATTACTAATTTATATGTACATTTATCTTAATTCAGAATCTATTATAAATTTTAAAATTTAAGAAAATGTTTATATTTCTAGAAATTTAATCCTTCAAGTTAAAGATAGATCTTTAATATCTTTTAGCCATTAAAATGGTTTAATCAAGATCCATTTTAACTCATGGATATATCATGTAACTAAGTTAGCAAACATTTTCTCAAGTTTTTTTTTTTTTGAAATATTCACTATGAGAAACTTAAACATATTAAACATTGAAAAAATTAAACATCTCCCTCATAAAATAAGAAACAATTATAATTTTTTTACTTTCAAGTTTCAATTACTTCATATATATATTAAGTCCATATAAAATTATTTTATTTGAAGTGAACATTCAAATATTTTTTTGTTTGACTTTTTTTTAAATATTACTTATAAATTCTATATTGAGCATAAAAGGACTTATACATATCTTCCATACCATACTCTAAAAAGTTTATTTAAACATAATAATAACTTTATCTTTTAAAATAAAAATATATTATAAAATGAATTTCATAAGATTTCAAAATATATATAAATAAATCCTATCCAAAATTAAACTTATTTAAAAAATAAGTTTTCTAATCTCAAATACAATTAAATTAAGATTATCAAAGAAAAAATTCACTTTCTTATATTAATTTCCATAAATTAATCAAACAAACAAATCTTATTGTGATACAACATTCTTCAAAGTGTCCACCTTCATCAACAACATCTTCTTTTCTTCAACCATGTCTCTCACAAAGTGATATTGAACATCAATATGTTTTGTCTTTGAATGATAAGCCAGGTTCTTTGCCAATAAGATTGCACTCTGACTGTCACAATCTCTCACAATATGTCATAATCTATCCTTACTGTTAACTCTCCAAGAAACCCTCTGTGGTTGCAGACCAGAGGTGCTTGGTAACTTAAGAACTCAATGTTTTTTGGTGTTTTTTATCAAAATGGATCAATGGGATGACTAAACCAGAGTACAACATTCAGACATTCAACATGTAAACAAATGAAACAGTGCCCTCAAG
>ML786497.1:216456-235734 GCA_009831015.1 Picea engelmannii | reverse complement strand
ATTGTGTTATGTGTATGCTTTGATGCAATACATGCATGTCTTGATATGATCAAGAGTTTGTTATTATCAGACGGATTTTGATGGGAAGCATTAGGGGTTTTTCATGCTTTTGTTGAAACGAATATGTGTATTTGAATTAGGGTTCAATGCACCTTATCTAATTCTAGAAAAAAAAAATCAAACCCTTGATTTGAATCCGATCACCATGAAAGACTAAATGATCGGTTTGAAAATGTCTTTTGTGGTTTTCCTTCCAGCCAAGTATTTGTAAAATTTTAAATTAATTGACTCCATAGTTCCGATATTTTGCAAGCTAAATTTGTTTCTTCTTATTTTTCTCGTTTTTATCTGTATTTAAGAGTATTCTCACTATATGTGTTTGATATCATGTTTCTGGTTTCTTTCGCCAAAAATCATGTCATTAGTTTGACCCATGTATACCACACTCAAAACTTTAGAAAATAGGTATAATTTCCATGCGAAGACTTAAACTCGTTTGTTAATTTATCACACATTTTGCAACATCATCGAAGTTTCAGGTGTGTGGAACATAAAGTTCTTTTATGAAGACTAGGTTAACTTGGTGACTGCATTGTATACAAATTTGCACTTATTCCATATGATCAATGTCTTAATTGTTTTTAAAGAATTCATTGAAGTTGATATTGGCCAATGTGTAGATTTACTTTGTTGTCATTATAAGTGGTGTTTGGGAAAGTATAAAATTATGTTATACCCTACTTAATTATAATACTTGGAAACCATTAAATGATCACAGTATTGACAGTAAGTTAGAACACAAAATCCCGAGTTGTAATTAAAATTGAATCAAAATATAAAGTGCTCTATATAATTCATAATTGGGTGCACCAACAAGGATAATGGTCAAAGGAAATGATAAAACCCAATGAGTGGTTCACATAATTGAACCTAAGTTATAAGTTATGTTCATGCATCTTTAATTTCTTAGGCATATGAATAAAAAACCTTAGAGAAGATTTCAAAGTACTTGAAAGAGAAAATATTTACCTAGTCAATCAAAGTATTCCACAAAAAGGTGTATTGATTAATATTCAATTAAGACACTATTAAGTTCTGTAGGTGAAATGTTATAACAACAGAAGTAAATGTTATATGCACAATGCTCGACTGTAGGTTCACATTTTCTATGGTAGTTGCAAAAGTGCACCGTTAGGTTGCAAATTGTTCCAGTCTTAAAAAATTCATATAATGAAAGTAAGAAGGCATAACACATATCAAAACAAAATATGGTGACAACTCTAGGGTAGTTCGATATTGCCTCATGATTATTACTTCACTTCCTTTGAAAACATAAATGGGAACTTCTGTTTTCTTTTAGTTGATATGCAATTTACCATATTTTGTATGATGAAGAGATAGTTCTAGACATATCTCTTCTTGGCTATACATCAAATAAAAAATTAATCATTTCAAACCAACTATTTAGCAACCTTTTAGAGACATGGATTTATAATGGGATTGTATTTGACAAATTAGGTTTGAGGTTTGTGGAATTTAAATTGAAGAGCAATTTCAGATATGTTTTTACATAGTTATTCCTTGTTTCCCTTCTAATATGACAAGTACATCTTGTTTAGCTTCTACTCTCCCAAGGCTTAATAATTCTAGAGGATTGAAGCTCCTATGTTATCATATCTTATACACTGCAAATATAGCTTTCTTAAAACCGTTGTTGCATAAGATATTGGCATTCCTACTTAGTTTCAGAATCGTTTATGGGTTGTCACTACAAAGTTCAAAACATGGCAGTTAGTCAGTAATAAGTGTGAGAGGATTAGATATTTGAAGATGGCATTATGCCACTTTGGATAGGGAAGTGTTTTTATTTAGCCGCCTTAACCTTATTTTGTATGTAGCTAAATTGTTCATATCGATAATTTTTATATCAGAATGAATATAGTTATTTATATGTTAACAAAAGTATTTTCAAGTTTGGTAAGTTTGATTTCCAAGTTTTGTCTCTCTATGTCTTTAGGCAGACTTTGAGTCCTTTTGCACAATAACCAGTTTTTGGTTTGGAAATGAACTTCTAATGGTGTAAATAGGTCTGGTCTGATTTCCATGTTAATGTTGTTCATTGTGGAAGAGGCATAAAAATTCATCATTAGATTATAACAACAATACACTTGTAATTATTGGGGTTATAACATACAAGTGGCTTGTGCAACAATGAATTTAATTTAATTTTCAACAACATTTTTTTATATATTTTTAAATATGAATATGTTACATATGGTATCAGAGCCAACTCACAACACTCGGGGATGTATGGGCTTGAAATTTGAAATGTTTTTAAGATATCTGAAAATCTAACATTGTTGTTTTGTTATCTAACCTAGTTTTTCACAGAGAGAAAGAAAAAGGCAGTGTACACACACATCATGGTCGAAGATAGACCACACATCCCAGACACTGAAACTCGTGAGAGGAGAGAGACTCCTCCATATATGGTTATAAGATGCTTGGTACTAACCAATGCACTCGTACTAAAGATTGTTGACCCAACCAAAGACTTCACAATGTGTACAAATGCATGTAAAGAAGGACTAGGTGGAGTTATTGTGCAAGATAATCATGTGGTAAGTTATGAATCTAGGAAATTGAAGGAGCATGAAAGGAATTATGTTACCCATGACCTGGAATTTGCATCCATAATACATGCAATAAAGATGTGGTGACACTACTTGATAGGTAGAAAATTTTTTTTGTTGATAGGCCACGGTGGATTAAAGTATCTTTTCGATCAGCCTCACTTGAATGCTAGAAAATAAATATGGTTAGCATTCATCAACGAGTATGATTTTGAAATCAGACACATAAAGGGAAAAAAGAACAAGGTAGCAGATGCACTTAGCATAAGTATGTAGGATATACACTTGGCAACTATCAACACTTGCGAATCTGATCTGAAGTCCAAGATAAAAGAGGCCTTGGATAAGGATGAGTACTTTCTGCAAGCAAAAAAAGGCCTACAACAAGAGCCACCAAACAAAAAATTTGACGGCTATCAGATAACTAAAGGATGATTGATGATCTATAAGGATAGATTGTACATCACTGATGAAGAGGAGTTAAAAAGACTTATCTTGGATGAAATTCACAAGAAACCTTACTCATGACATCCAGGTTACTAGAAAATGATTACTGCAATCTGAAAATACTATTTTTGGCTTGGAATGAAAAATGAAATTGTTGATTATATTGCAAGATGCTTGGAATGTCAACAAGTTAAAGTAGAACATAGACATCCAACAAGATTTTTGCAACCTTTACCCATTCCTGAATGGAAATGGGAAGTGATCAAGATGGAATTTATCACAGGATTTCCCAAGATAATGAAACAACATGATGTCATCATGCTTGTAGTGGAAAATTTGAGCAAGGTTTCTCACTTCATCCCTATAAAGTCCACATCCAAAGAAATCAATGTTGCAGATATTTTCATGAAATAAATCTTCAGGTTGCATGAAATATCTACCACAATCATATATGACAAAGACTCAAAGTTTGCATCAAGGTTCTAGAAATTACTATTCGAAGGCTTGGGCACAAAGCTAAATTTCAGCAGTGTCTATCATCCGCAGTCAAATGGGTAGACATAAAGAACAAGCCAAATACTAGAAGCCATGCTTCACATGTACATCATGAATAAACCAAGTAAATGGGAGGAGTACCTTCATTTGGTAGAGTTTACCTCTAACAATGGCTACCAAACATCTTTAAAGATGAGTCCTTTTGGGGAACTATATGGAAAAAAGTGCAATACACTTGTAAGATGGGACAACCCCGTAAAAATAATCACACCTAGACTAGAAATGTTGAAAGACGTGGAGAAAGAAGTCATCAAGATAAAACAAAACTTGAAGAAATCCTAATACAAACAAAAGAGTTACACAAACATAAACCAGACTTATAAAGAATTCAAAGTTGGCGAGCATGTGTATCTTAAAGTGAAACTGCACAAGAGTTCACTAAATATTGGAGCCTATGCAAAACTTGCACCCATATATTGTGGACCATTCAAAATTTTGGAAAGGATGGGACCTGTTATCCCCATTTTGTGGATAACTAATGAGATTATTTCTCGAGGCCCTCAGGTTGTAGATATGGAGTGTCGAGAGACCACATGACCAACAGTATCCTTTTGCACAGCTAGAGACCCGCATCGCCACCACAGTGACCCAACATTTGGTCATCATCCACACCATATTTCCACCACATGTCACTTGGGTCTTGCTCCATGCAGTACAAGTCATGTATGATGGTGGGTATCATTTTAATATTTGAGGCATTATAGATTTTATATTAGAGGTTATTTTTTATTATGAGACATCTGCTTTGGAAACTATGCCTTTTACCTTGTTTAAATTTTGGTGGTTGGCTTGGGGCACTCAAGTAGATGGTCACCCTTAAGATGGGATGTTTTTGGGAGCTTCCTTTGATGAGCTATTGTGCAACTCCTAACCATACTTACCACTTTCCATCATTATTTCCCCTCATGACATCATCTCTTGGGATTTTGGGGTATACTGACCCTAGAAGGGACCATTCCTCATTTCATGGGAAGAAGGGGATGAAGGCCCAGAGGGAAGTTAGCTAGAAAAAGATAAAAGCCTAATGAAAGAACCTTCCAGATTCTTCTCCCATGGGATCCCGAGAAATCAATGAAAAGATTCTCCGCAAGAAAATAAGGACCCCATGAAAAGAATAAATAAAAACACTTAAAGGATCAGTTGAGGATAGGGGATCTCATCATGATCCATCCTATCACGTCCATGGGTATCTAACGGTATGAAATTACCATTTATGGCCATCACACCAGGGTAGTGACTCTCAGTTGCATGACTGAGGGAAAGGGGGTCTCATCACGAGCCAACCTTCTCATTTCTGTGAAAGTACTTGTGGGTGACACTGACAATATTTGGTCACCATGCCAGGGCAGTGGCCTCCAACTCACCCTATTCTATATTGAAATAAAACACAAAGAAATAAAGATAAAAGGCAGTTGATGGGCTTGGAAAAAATGCATTATGGACGAAGGTGCAACACACCCTTCACAAAGGCACCCATAAATGAGATACTATGGACCCTTGCATATCATGAACCCCATTCCCATTGATTACTTCCCCCATCCATTTAATTTCATTCACATGACTCAGATAGGGTTGTTCCTAGACTTAGGGGGTTTGATCCATTGAAAATAAGTACCATGCCAACCCTCCCACAACCAAACTTGGAAAAACGTCTAGTTTCTTAAGCACGTCTTTGTATGATGAAGTCCTGATATACATGATTTAATGGCTCTTTTATTGACTTGATTTACTCATAATGATTCTTTGACTTGAGATCCTTGGAGGGTGTATCCATTTGTCTTGCAGGTACAGGTTGGTGGCCAGTTTTGGAAGAATAAGCATATCTTGGGCTTCTATGAGGGAAAGAATCCCACGGGATGGATAACATAGTCCCACATGTCAGATGACAGAGAGATGCTTTCGAAGACCTAGGAGACAACTGGATAGACATATCCCACCCTTTGCATTCCAAACAACTTTCCCATAAGCAAAAAAACGTCACTACCTAGGGGCTTGATGTCACATTTGAGGGGCATATGGTGGTTGATGATGAATCAGATCATGACACATGGAATTTTGAGGTGGAGAGGCCCTGGATGATTTCCACATGGAATTTGGAGGCCCTACTTTGTAGCCCAACTCCAACGACTTGCTCAATTTGTCAAAACGTTCTTCTTCAAGGGATGGCATCACCTTTGTTTTAGGGTTTTCTTTGTACAAAAGTGAAATTAAAGAGAATTTTTAAATATTATCTTTGTATCGAGTAAATATTAGGGTTGTTGACCCCTAATCTTGTGTTTTCCCTAATATTATGTGGACAAACTATGTTATCTACATTTTGTATAAATAGAGATCATAAGATCTCATTTTCATAACATAACTCTCCATTGTGAGAGGCTCTTGGACTGAAATTTTCTCTCTCTTTGGCTAGTTCTTTCTCTTGTGATTTTGTTTATGGATATGTCTTGGTTATGGTTTATGGAGATGATGCACTAGCCTTGGAAGGATTTTTTCATTTCTTTTTTGGCGGTTAGTCTAGATTTTATTTCCTTTTAATGCTTGAAGGTGCCATTTATTTCATTGTACTATAATTTTTACAAACTAAAGGTTCTATTTGCTTGAGCCAAGTAGGGAGTATAATGGTATACACCCCTACTTGTGTTTCCACCATTTTATTGCTAAGGGAATATTGCTTCATAAGGGTTTACTAAGAGGAGTATAAGTGCATACATCCTCCTAGTTAAAACCCTAGCTAACAGAAGCTTGCCTTGGGGAGTAAAAGGGTTTACACCCCCAAGAAAGTAGCATATATAGCTTCTTCATATTCTCTTGACTCCATTAACCCTTTCTGAAAGGCACTAGTCATTTACTTATTGCATGGGAGAAATAAATTGTTTCGTTGGTAAACGTACAAATTTCAAGTTTTGAAGTTGTCTCTTTTGGATAATGATGTTGATGCCTTGGGGATTCTTTCTCCCTTAGGGAATCCTCTTTCTCCCAAAAATTATTATTGTTGTAGTAAAACTAACCTACAGCCATTAGGGTTGCTTTAAACTTTAACCCTAACCGCTAATATCTCACAAACTAACCCTCTAACTTTACTAGTTTAACCTACTAACCTAGGTGCATATATTGGGCTAGCTTTGGGCACTTTTTGAGGGTAAGATTTGTTGTTGTACTTAATTGAATGATACAGTCACGAGGCTAAAATTTTATGCAGAAATTTACTTTTATGAAAACCATCTTTATTCAGTCTTGAAGTGTTATTTTCGGTCCACATTGGTTGCTAGTTTTATTGCTGACATTGCTAACTAAAATAGACTTTTTACTTGTTGATTTGGATGTAATCTATTTCTGATTTACTAACTTGTATTCTGTTGTATTTTAGGGAAAACATTATTAACTTGTTGATCCATTACTATGCTTGGTTGGAAAAGTGTCTTTTCTTATGTCTTGGACAGGTACAGGTGCACCAACAACTATCTCTTTACTCGGTATCCATTTACATCTCTTTACTTACCATTTTCAACCAATCTATTCTTCCATCACTTGACCTTATGGGGGAATTCTCCTTACACCTCCCTTCATCCTTCTCATTCCCCTTAGGGTCTCTGAGATCGCCTCCCATGAGTGACCTTAGTCACCCCCCAAGTGCAAGACCTACATCGAGGTGACATTGGGTGTAGTGTCCCATAGTTGTAGCACATGCTTTTGTGGTTGGGTCAGGCTTTTTCCAACCTAGAACTTGTTCTATAACAGGACCAATAGCTTATAAACTTACTTTTCCTGCTAATATTAAAATATATAATTTTTTTCATGTATAATTGCTTAAAAAATATGTACATGATTCTAATCATGTTATTGATTGGAATGTTATCTGGATGGAACTAGAGAGATATTTCCAGCCAGAGCCCCTATGCATACTAGACAAGAAAGTCACAATACTCTGAAACCGAGCCATCTCTCAAGTAAAAGTGCAATGGAAGCACTTTGGTCCAAATGAGGCCACTTGAGAGATGGAGGATGCCATGAGAGAGACATATCTATCCATGTTTTCACCATAGACATTATTGCAATAAAGAACAATGAGGATAGTGTTATTCCAAGGGGGGGGGATATAATATCCCAAATTTTACTCTTGGAATTATTTGTAATTAATTTGCTTAAATACTTTGCATGGATGATTCATAAATTTTCCACATTGACACCATATCATGGTGCTATGAACATTGTACATCTTTTTTTTTTGTAGTTAATAAAGAAGAAGACTAAAATCAACTGATATTGAGTGCCTATAGGGGCTATGATACCACAAGAGGGTAAAGGTGAGGGGGTCTTGGGGGGGTTACACCTAAATCACATTCCTTATGTATCTTGAACCCTCACCCATTTTCAAAATTTGAAATTCAAAGAAAAAAAATGAGTTAAGAGGAGTGGAGGAAACCAACTCCTAAATTTTAGCAAATTGTCTCCCCTACATTCTTGGAACTATGAAGAGAAGTTGAGTTTGAACTCTCTATCCATTAGGAATGAGAAAAATTTGAATGGGAGAATAGGGTTGTTAGAAAAAGTGATGGAGAAGAGTTTGTGGAGGTTAGACATGAGAAGTAGAGAGCCAAACCCATCATAGACCAACCAACCATGAATGGAAGTTTGTAGTTTTGAGAAGAAGCCAAGAAAACATGGAAAACTTTGTTGAAACTTGAGACACTGTTTGGACCTTCTATGCACACAATGAATAGAAATAGAGTGAGTAATTATGAGGTATTGAACAACAGAGAAGGAAATACTCATTGTGTTGTGTGGGGTTGGTATGTGGGTGCCATAGGACTGAACTGTCATCAAGAAATCTCCATAGGAAAACATTGATTAGAGACCAAAATTCATATTTATCAATCTGTGCTTCGTCCTAGTGGTATCATAGCCCGGATAGGGGGTTGTGTCTGTTGTGGATTTTCCTACGGTGGGGTGGAAACAACTCGCTCAGTTGGTTGTCACTCTGTATTTTCAATAGATAAGTTAAAACACTGCTCTAGTTGATGAATTTTATTGTTGAAATTATGTTCTGGTTACAAAAATAATTGTATTAGCAAAAATTGTAGGAATGTTGTGTTTAATTCTGTCAAAAATATATCTCAACTCTATGTATAAGACAAAAATGTTGTAATTTAAATTTCCATAATAGGAATTTCTTGTAGAATATTGTATTATAGCCATGTTTTGGATGTGGGAGTTGTTGTATGAGGCCTAAGCATTGTTATGTTATTGTACTACCATTTTAAACTGAATCAGATGTTCCATTTAGTGGGTATGGTTGTAGAATGTGTGGTATTCAACTACATTATCATTTTGTTATGATAGTAAATCTTTCTCTTATCTAGGTGCTCATTTTTTTTTGGTTTCACCAATTGAGATCCAGGTATGATCCTACAACCTTGTTATGCCGAAGTTGCGCGAAGCAAACAATCACCTTCATCACTATCACTAATGGGAATGAACCCTAAAACTCTTTCATTGTCAAGGACACCTCCGAACTTCTATGCTATTTTTTTTTATCACATGTTGTTTCTTCTTTGTTGCATTATATGTGTTCCTTGATATGATGATGAGTTTGTTACTATCATGTGGATTTTGACGGGAAGAATTAGGGTTTTGTCATGCTTCTATTGAAACAAATACATGTATTTGAATTAGGGTTCAATGCACCTTAGCTAATTCTGGAAAAAACAAACATCAAACCCTTGATTCGAATCAAATAATCATGGCATACTAAATGATCGGTTTGAAAATGCATTTTGCAGTTTTCCTTCATGACGAGTATTTGTAAAATTTTAGATTAATTGACTCCATAGTTCCGATATTTTGCAAGCTAGATCTGTTTCTTCTTATTTTTATCTGTTTTATCTATATTTAATAGTCTTCTAACTGTATGTGTTTGATATAACGTTTTTGGTTTCTTTTGCCAAAAAGAATGTCAATAGTTTGACCTATTATACCACACTCAAAACTTGAGAAAATAGATCTGAGTGCCATGTGAAGACTTAAACTCATTTGGTAATTTACCCCACATTTTGCAACATCATTGAAGTTTCAGGTGTGTGGAATACAAAGTTCTTTTATCATGATTGGGTTAACTTTTTTACTACAATGTATCTAGATTTGCACTTATTCCATATGATCAATGTCTTAAGTGTTTTTAAAGAATTTGTTAAAGTTGATATTGGACAATGTGTAGATTTACTTTGTTATCATTATAAGTGGTGTTTGGGACAATATAAATTATGTTATATCCTACTTAATTATAATACTTTGCAACAATTAAATGATCACAGTATTGACAATGAGTTAGATCACAAAATCCCGAGTTGTAATTAACATTGAATCAAAATGTAAAGTGATCTATATAAATTAGAATTGGATGCAAAAAAAAGGATAATGGTGAAAGGAAATGATAAAACCCAATGAGTGGTTCACATAATTGAACCTGAGTTATAATTTATGTTCAAACATCTATCATTTCTTAGGAATATGAATAGCAGACCTTAGAGAACATTTCAAAGTATTTGAAAGAGCCAATATTTACCTAGTCAATCAAAGCATTCCACAACAAGTTGTATTGATTAATATCCAGTTAAGACACTGTTAAGTTCTTTAGGTGAAATGTTATAACAACAAAAGTAATTGTCATATGCACAATGCTCGACTGTAGCTTCACATTTTCTATGGTAGTCGCAAAAGTGCACAGTCAGGTTACAAATTGTTCCAGTCTTAAAAACTTCATATAATGAAAGTAAGAAGGCATAACACATATCAAAACAAAATATGGTGACAACTCTAGGGTACTTCGATATTGCCTCACGATTAATACTTCACTTCCTTTGAAAATAGAAATGTGATTACTTTGTTTTCTTTTAGTTGATATGCAATATACCATATTATGTAGGATGAAGAGATAGTTCTAGACATATCTCTTTTTGGATATACATCAAATACAAAATTAATCATTTCAAACCAACTGTCTAGAAACCTTTTAGAGACATTGATTTATAATGGGATTGTAGTTGACAAATCAGGTTCGAGGTTTGCGGAATTTAAATTGAAGAGCAATTTAGTATATGTTTTTACATAATTATTCCCTCTTTCCCTTCTAATATGACAAGTACATCTTGTTTAGTGTCTACTCTCCCAAGGCTTAATAACGCTAGAGGATTGAAGCTCCTATGTTATCATATCTTATACAATGCAAATATAGATTTCTTAAAACCATTGTTGCATAAGAGATTCACATGCCTACTTGGTTTCATAATTGTTTATAGATTGTCACTACAAAGTTCAAAACCTGACAGTTAGTTAGTAATAAGTATGAGAGGATTAGGTATATGAAGATGGTGTTATGCCACTTTGGATAGGGATGTGTTATATTTAACAACCTTAACATTATTATGTATGTAGTTAAATTGTCCATATCGATACTTTTTATATCAGAATGAGTATAGTTATTTATACATTAATATAAGTATTTTCAAGTTTGGTAAGTTTGATTTAATCATATTTTTTATAAAAACTCCTTGGTCGATATGAAGCCAGCAGAGCTACTACCTACTTGGAGAAATGGGAGACTGGGACCAGCAGGCATAGCCAAAAGACTTGACTGGTTTCTAATTGCGGAAAAGTTACTCTTGCCTTCCTACAGCGTTCGCGCCTGGGTAAATCTTCCTTTCCTCTCCAACCATGCACCAATTTGTTTACAGATAGGTGATGGACGCTTCGGAGCTAGACAACCCTTCAAATTTAATCCACAATGGCTAAGGGAGACTTCTTTTAACAGTTTGGTCAGATTGGTTTGGGTTGACACTACTCTTATCGTTCCTGGAGACGCCCAAGGTAATCTGATCAGAAAACTCTCCAGATTGAAATCACTAACTATACATTGGTTAAAAGATAAAAAGGAAACGAAACAGGCTAATCTAAGCAGAATTGAACAAGAGCTGGAAGACCTTCTAAAACTTAAGATTCTGGACCATAGACACGTGGATCTCGACCATAGAATTCTCTGTCTAGAAGAAGCCCGGAATAAATTTCTTCGGGAAGATGAGGAGAGATGGCACATGAAAAGAAGAATGCTTTGGCTGGCTGGAGGAGATAAAAATACACGCTTCTTTCACCTAGTTGCCAGTTTTCGCCGATCAAAAAAGCATCTCTAGGATATAGAAGATGAGAACAACATACTTCACCAATCATAGGCAAACATCAAAACAACAGCCTTCAATCATTTTAAATCTTTTTTCCAGGCAACTTCTGCTCCTTCCCTAGCAGCACAGATAGAAATAGCAAGCCTCTTCCCAAAGATGGTCTCATCTGAGGAGGCTTTAGCTTTAGAATCTCCATATTCAAAGGAGGAACTGTTAGAGGTTATAAAAGGTTTTAAGAAAGAAAAAATTCCAGGTCCCGACGGTTGGTCGATCGAACTCTATCTCCATTTTTTCGATCTTATGTAGCAGGATCTCCTGGATGTCGTGGAGGATGCGAGAACCAGAGGAAGAGTAAACTCTCAGCTAAATAACACCTTTATTGTTTTGATTCCTAAATCAAATCTTCCCAGGCAGTTTAAAGACTTCCGTCCTATATCACTCTGTAACCTCTGTTACAAAATAATCTCAAAGATCATTTCCAGAAGAATTCGTCCCTTTCTCTCCCGGGCACTTTCTGAAGAACAACTTGGCTTCCTAAAAGGGAGACAAATTCTTGATGTCGTTGGAGTTGCACAAGAATGCATACACAGCATAAAGACAAAAAAACTAAAATCCATTCTCCTAAAGCTGGACCTTAAAAAGGCCTTCGATTGCATTAACTGGAACTTTCTGCATCTTATTCTTATATAGAGTGGTTTCGAAATAATTACAACCAATTGGATTTTGGGTTGTATATCCTCGGCCACCCTTGCTATTCTGATCAATGGGGAAGCTACAAAAGCTTTTCATTGTGAGATAGGGCTCCGTCAGGGATGCCCTCTCTCACCACTTCTTTTCATTATGATCCTGGAAGGACTCAACATCTTACTCAAGAATAGCCAAGCGGATGGGCATCTAACAGGGATAAAAGTCGCGGGGCTGACACATATTCTGCACATCCTTTTTGTAGATGACATGCTGATCATGTCTACTGCCAATCTTGCTGAATGGACCATCATTCACTCTCTCATAAACACCTTTTGCAATGTTTCAGGTTTAGAAACCAATATCCATAAATATGTCTTCCTGGTTTCGAATGCACAGGAAAATTTGCAAACAGAATTAAAAGAGTTGTTCGGAATTGAATCTCTCGAGCTAACGAAGGGATTTACCTATCTGGGATACTTTATAAAATCCTCCACCTATACAAAAAAAGACTGGATCTGGCTATTAGACAAATTTGAAGGCAGAATACACAATTGGTGCAACAGATTGCTCTCTATGGGAGGTAGGTATGTTCTGATAAAATCAGTCTTGGAAAGCCTCCCGGTTTTTTGGATGGCATTATCCCACATCCCTGCTTCTGTTTTGAAGACCCTTCGTCAACTTATCTTTACCTTCCTATGGACCGGCAACAAGAAGAACAAAGGATTTCATCTCAGCAGATGGGAGGTAGTATCAAAACCAAAGTTGATGGGAGATTGGGGCCTTAAAAATCTGCCTCTCTTTTATAGGGCGCTCTCGACTAACACCCTTTGGAGAATTTTAACAAAACCCGGTCTATGGAGTAGAGTGATCAAAGCTAAATATCTCCAACATCTTCCTGTTCACATCTGGATCAGATCCACCTCAGAGCATCCTACAAAAGGTTCACAAACCTGGAAACATCTCTCATCCTCCCTACCGATCATTCTTCAGTGGATTTCATGGAAACCAGGCAATGGTTACTTGATTGAAGTCAGCAGAGACATCATTCTGGGATTGGGCAGAAATGCCATGCTCTCTCCTCCTCTTCTGGCGCACCTTCACGATAAAAGTCTATTTTTCTTGCATCAATTCTGCATTTCGACCAGTGGGGTACCGTTAGGTGACATTTGGCTCAAAGGCTCGGATCTTCAGTTGGACTCCGAGTTTAAAATTGAATGGGACGGCTTCATCCAGCTCATAACGGAAGCAGGCGTTCATCTACAAGGAAGGTCAGATACCCTCATCTGGACGGGAGGAGATTGTTCTGGCCTGCTCACTGCAAAAAACGTTTACCAGGCTTTGGCTACAAAATTCTGGACTCCTTTAAATGCTAGTTGGCGACAGAGGATATGGAAGGGCGACTGCCCATTGAAGCTAAAACTCTTTGTGTGGCTTCTGATCGAAAATAAATTACTAGTCTGGGAAAAGCTTCAAGCTTGTGGCTGGGAGGGCCCAAATTGTTGCATCCTATGCAAACAATCCAGTGAATCAGTTCTCCATATCTTCCTACATTGTTCTTTCACCCGCTCGATTTGGTTTCTTTTATCCTCGACGTTAAAGTTCACCTCATCTTGGACGGGTACCAGTGTGCCCCTCTTCTTTCGTAACTGGTTTAGTGATAACAGATCTCATACTTTTCTCCCTGCCCATCTATGCTGGCAGGTCTGGAAGGCCAGAAACTCAACGATTTTTGAAGAGAAGCCTCCATCGATTCATAGAGTGGCAAATTACATTCTTGCTGAGGCGACCGATTCAGGTAACAAATTAAAGGATCTGCCACCCATCAGACACAAATTTTCTATTCCACTTGACAGGGCAGTTGCCTGGTTCGATGGCGCAGCTCAACAAGGAGGCGCTCTTTCTGGGGTTGGGGGAAAAATCGCTCTAAACTCCCACACTTGCATCCGTTGGACTCTAAACTGCGGACAAGGATCTAACATGAAGGCAAAACTTTTTGGTCAGTGGGCATCTCTCATTCTGGCATGTCGCCACACCGATGAGCTGTTACTTCTTGGAGACTCCAAAATTACTATTGATTGGTTGAATGGTCTAGCAGACTTCTAGGTGGCAGCCCTTGAGTGCTGGAAAGAGAGAACCCAAGAAGCTACACTCATGTTTAGAAAGCTCTCATTCTCTCACATTTACCGAGAGGAAAACAACGAGGCGGATACCCTATCTAAAAAATCATTGCACCTGCCATTGGGTCAAATCTATTTTACAAAATGGGAGGATGGCAATGAAGGACCAACCATCATGATCAAGCTTTGATTCACCATCTTCTGGTTTTTATTCTGCATACCCTTTGATCTGAAAGCTGATCATAGATGAGGAAAAGATTAGATAGTTTTGACAGTATGGACTACTCCAATCATCAAGCATTCTCCCTTTGTAATTTGTCTTTCGAGAAGATGGTTTTTGTATATTTTTATATCCTTATGAATATAAAGAGCATTTTTTCTCGTGGAAAAAAAAAAAAGTTTGATTTCCAAGTTTTGTCTCTCTATGTCTTTAGGTAGATTTGATTCCTTTTGCACGGTAACCAGTTTTTGGTTTGGAAATGAACTTCTAATGGTGTAGACAGGTTTGGTCTGATTTCCATGTTAATTTTGTTCATTATGGAAGAGGCATCAATATTTCTCATTAGATTATAACAACAATACACTTGTAATTATTGCGATTATTACATACAAGTGCCTTGTGCAACAATGAATTTAATTTAATTCTCATCAATATTATATATATATTACATGCTCTATGGGAAAATACATTGTTAAAATTGGATTTCTCTCAAAATACTCTGCATTGGGTTTTGACTTGCCTCACTCATCAAGTCACATGTATAAAAATCCATATGTTTAATTTCTATATGCTAGCTCATTACAAGGAAAAGGAAGAATGTTGGCAACCCTTGTAGTCACTAAAAGATTTGGATTTCATCACGATTAGTATTGTGTTTGGGGATTTGAATTTGGTATTATCAAAAAAAGAAAAGAGAGGAGGTAGTACAGTAAGTGATCCCTTCAGAGAAAGTATGGAGGATATGATTATAGATTGGGATCTTATTGATGTCAAGCCAATAAAAGGAAAAAAACACCTGAGCCAACAAGAGTCTAGGGTTAGGTTACATAACAACCAAGTTAAACAGATTCCTCATCCACAATGATCTCCTTTTCAACAACTAGACTATAAATTCTAAGATTATTCCTTCTAGTGTTTCAAACCATAGGCCCATCTCTCATATCTTTCATCAATCTCGGGATCTTGGATCCATTCCCTTCATATTTTTCCCTCTTCGTCTCCACAATATAAGAGCTATGAAAATTATTTTGGAGTAGAATAATCTTTGGATCTTCATTCTCTATGTGGGAAGCAAAGCTGAGAGCTATAATTTTTTCTCTAAAATATCGGTCTAAATCTAAATTTATTTCTCTTGCTCAAGAATGATCAAATTTGCAAAATTAGCTCGAAATCCTTCTAGCCAAAATGAATGGTGGAGAGGTTACAAACAAAATCCTATTAGAAGAAAGAGAGTTGAATAGAAAAATAAATAATGCAAACAAAAAGGAGGAGGAAATGTGGCATCTAAAGTCTAGGAGTCTTTGGTTGAAATATGGCAACAAAAACACCACACTTTTTCATAAACAAACCAAAGAAAGACTTTAGAAAAACTCGATAAATGAAATACACCTTGAATATGGAATGCATCTGAGTGACTTCATATCCATCAAAGTAGTGTGCTCTTAGTTTTAGTCTCTATATACTAATGGGTAGGATGTTGATCTAGATTCCATATTATAAATGTTGTGCAATATCCCTTCATTGATCACTATAGAGGAGAATAAAAATATAATTAAGTAGATAGAACAAGTAGAGATCATCAGAGCTATTTGGGGCCTTGAACCAAAAAAATATTGATGGATCTGAAGCATATGATAAATCTTTCACAGAAAAAGAATAAACTTGGGAGAAGCACAAATTCATCCTTCCTAGAGTTAATCCCCAAAAATGTAAATCCCTCCTCATTCTTGAGATTTATTCATATATCTTTGTGTAGTCCATCTTATAGAATCCTCACTAAAATATTGGAAAAAAAACTCGAAAATATTCTCCCTAAAATTATATTTGACAACCAAGGTGGGTTCATGTAGAAAAGACAAATCCTTGAAAATATAATTTTGTTGCATGAGGCAATCCATTCCAACATGAAAAATAAAGAAAAAGGGATGATAATTAATATGGATATGGAAAACGTGTTTGACTATGTAAGGCACTCTTTTCTATTTTAAGTTCTTCATAAATTTGGTTTTGATGAATGCTTTGTTTTGTGGGTGAGATCTTGTATAAGCTCCCCCTGGATTGCTTTTAGTGAATGGGAGGCATACATTGTTCTTCAAGAGAAAAATAGAACTAAGATAGGGATGTCCCCTCTCTCCCCTACTTTGCATAATCATGGTCGATCCATTATGTTGGAGACTAGAAAGAATATTAGGCAGTCTCCAAGGAACCAATATTACAAGAGGAGTCAAAATTAACCATTCCCAGTTTGAGGATGATACTCTTCTTATGAGGTGGGGGGGGAGGGAATCTTCCATAAGAGATTAATGATTCAAAAGTGTGCTAGCTCAATCTCTCAATGCTTCTAGGAGTAGAGTAAACAATGGAATTTTTTTTTATCTATGGCTAGAACACAATTTCCCTCTAACTACAAATCATTTCCAAAATTATAGAATTCCCATGCTCATCAAGCTATTCCTCCTTCAAGTATATAGGGATGTTGGTATCGTTAGGTAATCCAAATTCAATTGCCTAGAAAGGAACAATAGGAAAATAAAATACACATTGCAGCAATGGGGGTCTCATTAGTTGAAGGCATGCAAGGTGGTTCTTATTGAGTCAATTTTGATAGCCCTCCCAATCTACTAGTGTTTGGCTACATTGGCTTCAACTAGAATCATGCAACAAGTAGACAAATAAATTTGTAAATTTATGTGGCAAGGGGAGAAAACCAACACATAATTTTTTTATTTAATCAACTAGAACATTGTTATATCTTCAAAATACAATGGTGAATTGGGAATGCAAGATCCATTATTAATGAATATTTCTCTAGGAGCCAAAGTTATATGGTGTTTCATAACTGGACAATTGGAATGGTGGAAAAGGTTCTATTTACGAAGTACTTCCATGGTAGTGTTACCTCTTAGTTTCACATAAAGAGTACCTCATTTATTTTTCCAGATTTTTCCCAAAATCTAAGTCGATCCCATGCATGTTTTCAGATGTTGTATAAGCCCAGGGTTATGGGATCAATTGTGCCATCACAAGGATTGTATTATGTATCATGATCAACCAAAATTTGTGACCGTGTATCTTATGTATTATTACTAGACCATGCTTATTGATATATATAAAGTGTTTTTTCATCTTCGTGGATTATCTAGAAACTCTTGTGGTTTGTCATGGACCATCCTCTTAATCCCCATTTCAAGATATTCCCTTCCCTTATGGCTCATACTAACCATATCTTAGAGGTCATTTATGGCAAGGTGGGTGTGCAAGGCTCTTGGAATGGATCAATTAGGACACAATGACTTAAGAACTCCTAATTTGTTTTTCACTTTACCATTATGTAAACGTTGTGCTAATGAATTGTAAAAGTTATCATACCTAGAAGCACACTTCCCCTTTGTCCTAAGCATGTAAATATTTATGTATTGTCACACTTTGTACTAGGTGATTGTCTCCCTAGCACTTTCGAGTCTTATGACATGTATTTGGAAATTGATATCTCGTAAAACCACTTCATGAGGGGTCCCTCTCTCCAATGCCTTGAGCCTTATTGGATAGTTTTTCATGCAGATGGACTTGTCACATGATTCCACATAATCCTTCATGGATTGCTCAACCTTATATGATCACATATTTGGAGGAATGTGTCACATTTCCTAAGGAGTGGAGAGCATATTATTGGACCATTGGAGATTTTCATTGGCATGTGTGAGTGGTTTTGACCTTACTAGACTTGAGGGAGGTAGTTAGCATGGATTTGAGAGGTGGCTACACCTTGTAGTACTCACATATGACCATTTGATGTTATTTTTGGATGAGAGGTACACCTATGGAGCTCTCATGCGCCACATGTGTGGCTTCGAGGACCTTCTCTCCAAGTTGTTTTCTAATTTCTTGGATCAATATTGCTTTGAGGAGGAAATTGAGGTTGTTAACACGCTTTTAGGAGGAAAATTGCCCCCCATTTGACCGTCCTTATTCCTATTTTTGGTGGGACATCCTCTCTCTTGGGATAATGCTTGTACATGTGGCATAACCACCTCATTAGTTTATGTATTTTTTACCTTGTCCTCGTAATTAGTTGGAGGATAATCCATTTTAATGATCTCCTAGGTGATCTAATGAGAAAAATATTATTGAAATAAGAGGGTAGTTGAGCCTCCTCTCTATATAAGAGTCTCCCCATCATTGATTTCAGGGTTGTTGATTTGAATATTTGAGAACACTTTGTTGAATATCTATTGAGGTGAATAGGTGTGGGTTTTGTTGGATTACTAAGAGGGGGGGTGAATCAGTAATAGATCAATCTAATCCTTTTTAACCATATAATGCAAGTGTTATATAAATGTAGCATTATCATTCAATATTTGCATAGTAAATAAATAATGAACAAATGAACAATCATACACATACACAGTACACCAGTGTTTTTACGTGGAAACCCAAAGAGGGAGAAA
>ML786497.1:168812-207528 GCA_009831015.1 Picea engelmannii | reverse complement strand
ATAATGATTTCTTCTTTTCAAGCACTTTGACTTCTTTGACCTTTTGGGGCTTCAAGACAACATATGATGGTCCTCCAACTTCGTAAGGCCATAACTCTCAAACCATGAGGAGTTATGTGACATTCCACATACCACCGGAAATGGCATGAAAAGCAATAGCCATCTAGGATAGTTTCACTAACAAATTCACTGATCTTCAATTCATTATTCTCTAATCAAGCATGGGTTCTCCAACCATTCTTCTAGGATAACTCAACCACAAAGTGTCTTCCCATGAGGGATTTCACCATAAGGGGACCACTTTGGAGTTCATCCATTTGTGCACTTTATCAACCATTATAAGACAATAATGATCCAACCATGCATCATATCAATGGAAACTCATTGATCCATTTACATCTATCCATTCTCAACAATCAATCAATCATTACTTGACATCAATCAATCACTTGAAATCAATCAATCGCTTGACATCAATCCTTTGACATCAATCAATAAAACCATTGGCATCAATGAAAACATGATCCAACATATTTTCTAAGATATTATAATCAATATGTTGACTATTTTCCAATGAGGCCTTTTACTAGGAACATGGAATACTTAGGTCAAAGGGGAGGGTAACCTTTTTCCCAATTCCTTAATTTAATTAGAATGAACAATATAAAGGTTCACATGACCTTCACTATCCAAGATAAGTCAAATATAAACTTTAATACTAGGGGATGGAAACCAAAGTCCGTCATAACCCCTGTTTTATCGCATGGGTTTAATGGAGGACTAACCTTTTCAAATAGGTTTTATTGTGAATTTTGGTGTAGGTGGGATAATGGAGCTTTAGTATTTCTTGTTTGAACTAAGTGGAAGGTTTCTTATATGCACCCATCAACTCAATCACAACCTGTAAGCACCTCTTCTCAACTCATGTCTGGTGTTTACCTGGAGGTGTCCTTTTTAGCCCTAAAATTAATGAAGGTTAGTCACTTGGATATTTTTTCAGTAATAGCTCATTCCCTTGTCTTTTATGGTGTCAAATTGGTGTTGGAATTTGAGTGGTTCTTAATGTTGGCATAGGATTTTATAAAGGGGAATTGGTATCAATTTACTTGGTATCTTTAGAGCTTGGAACACATGGAAAAATCATAACCATCTAGGGCATTTCCCTTCGTGTGAGATTATGGACATTTGTCGTGTCTTATGAAGAAAAGAGACCCTTATGGCATACAATAGGAATTAGATTTTCTCTACTATAGGAAGAATTCATGCTTAAGAGGAAAATCATAACAATGGGTATGTTGTCATAAATGAGACTCTACTATAGTAGAAGAGGAAAATAAATTAGAGGAAAATTAGAGGATGAGAACAATATATTACGTCATCTAGTTTCAAATTTGGACATGAGTTCTTAGTCAATTGTCTCCAAGTTCAAAATGTTTATAGGATTGGTTGTTGAGGAAATCAAAGAGGAGGATTTTGTTCACCTAAAAATTAGAGATGTGGACATGGTTGGCATGGACTAGGATCCCCAACCTTCTCCTATGGAACAAGAGGAAGCATACAACAAGCATGTTTTTAATTTATTCTAACTTTTATCATGTTTTACAAAGTTTGTTTGCTTTTAGGTGTCTATTATAGGGTTTATACCAATAGAATATTTTGGACATCCTCTGTGAAGGATAACAATGTCTTTTTTGTAGTTAATCTTCAAATCTTTGGACAATTCCTTAACTATAGATTGTGGGATAGTCACACCTTTTTTTGTATTATTATGTTGTCCAATGAGTCTGCATCAACTTTCTAATACAAAAATTAATCATTTTTGTTATTTAAAAAAATGTATATTACTAAATTCAATACACCTAACATATGACCATGACCCTTGAATTGCTTCTACAACATAAATACCTCTCCATACAAAAAGTACTTTCCCACATTAGTTGAGAAAAGTTATCAATAGAAACACATAAGCTCCAATATACTATGATGCTTATCCAATGGGGCCTACTACTAACATAATGGTTGACTGGTTGTTTTGTGATGTCAACCCTTGTCCCTTGAGTAATCCACATTACCCCACTAAAATATTTGGTAATAACCTTTTCATTTAGAATAGTTCTTTGCAAACATTTAGAACTTTTATATCATTCCAATCCCAAGTCATTTTCTTAAGAAGAAAAATTCCATGAATTCCTTAGCAAAGTTTCACATACTACATTTGACCTTCTTCATGGACAATGATTAAGCTAAGAGTTGGTATTTGAGACATTTTAAAATATTGGTGGAAGAAACGTTTATTACTTGTCTATAGTGATAGATATCTATCTATATATTTATCTATATGTATGTATGCGTGTTTGCTAAAAATAATCACCAGATAGACTAAATAAAGGTCATTATTTGAATCTTAAAAACTTTCAAATTATGGCATGTTACCCCACCATGCCTAGGGATAACTAAAGGAGATCATGTCTCATGGAACACAATGAAGACAATGATATCAATGATGATGATTATTAGCATGTCCACCCATGACATCCCAACAACCCCCCTCAAATACCTCTTTCACTTTTGATTAGCAAATCTCATCACATCCAATTAGAACAGTCTTTGGGAGATGGTAAGATAGCGTCATCATGAGATACATTAGTATTTTTTTCATACAAGGTGTTGTTCTTAATGTACTAGGCATGTGAATGAGTATCATTGGTTGAATTTGGATAATGGATCATATGCTCAAGAAGTTGTATTTGTTTCTTTGTTTTACCTTGGTGGCCACCATTTGTACCCTAGTCCCGTGTTGTCACCCCCAAGGAAAAGAGGTACTACTAGGGGTCCCTCAAAAGGGTAATGTTTTGTTTCCATGCCATACTTAACACTTACCATCCAAGAGCCTTTCATAGTATACTAAACTTTGGTAATGGGTAATGGTTGTTTATCTCATGAGAAGAGGGGCTAAACGCCCAAAGGTTGATTGTAGTTGCTAGTAAAAAATAATGAAGAGAATGATGCTAAATAAAGAAAGAGATAATATCAAGGACTCTCAAAATCCAATCCATACTTGAGCTCTACCCTTTTCGTATTCTCCCCAGTCCCAAAGCAATGGATGGTAAAGCTTGAAACCTTATAAATGGGACTTGCAAATAAATAAAAGGAAAATAAAAAGGTATATTAATGGGTTGGAAAAATGTAGCACCTAGAAAGTGGTAACTCAAGAGAAAGTGCACCCTCTAGAAAGGCATTCATAGAAATGGACCAAATGACTCCATAATCCATGAAGTAAGCCCAACACTTTACACTATCACACTTTCTCTTGAAGGGTTCTTTTCTTTCTTGCTCCCCTAGTACATATCCCTCTACTTGGGATTTTTCTTTCCTATTTTGGTTGGCACATCTAATAGGGTCTGATGATGGTCCCCCCATATTCAAACTTGCCAACTTACATAAAGTCTTGAGATAATGTGAAATTCGAAGGGTATACTTGGTGTGAACTGTTTATGTGGCTTATATTTTATGTAACAACTTACCTTGTATGATCTAAGGGATTTTATTCCTTGTGAACATCGGTTTTACTTAATTCCATTCTTTGATTTGATTTGAATTCCCCTAACATGGTTCTTTGAAGGACGTCCCATGATTTCACCGAGGACGTTGTGCATGTATTTACAGTGTATGGCATGTGTGATGCAAAGTGTTGAGTCATTGGATGGCTTAACACACTCAGTTAAAGACTCTCACACCTTCTGGACCTTGGACAATGGACATATGGGATTGATTTTGATAGATATGGTCATGATGACACACTTATGGGCAGAAATCCCATACTTTGGATAGTGCACCCACACTTTACCCAACCACTTGATGGAGATGATAAGGTTTGCATGCCACATAGACAAGACATGATTATTTGATGTGGCATGGAATTTATCCACCTGGATTACACCTTGGACAGTGAAACATGGCCTTTGGAGGCCCTTCTCACCCTTGGGAGGCTTGAAATCACCACACATGTGACCCTATTGTTGGGTATGTGTTATATTCATTGCATGTGTGTGGGGGGTGCATCGGATTTGACTATAGGGTTTGACAATCCCATCACCTGACGTCCATAGTGTATGTGTGCGTTGAGTGATTTTTTGAGGGGGGGGTCGCAAGGGGGGCCAAAATTCCCCCCCCTGCTTAGGAGAAGCCTTTAGGGTTCGGGGAAGCATCCCAGAAAACAAATTTTGGGTAGTTTTAATTATTTTTAGCAATGTCCTAAATTAATATCAGATTAAGGGATTAGGGTTTTGGTAGCTACAAAATACCTAAAATATCGTATATATGGTATTGTGAATGGTGAAATTAATATAATGAAGAGTTGAAAGATGCAACACCATGGAAGGTTGGTTTTCTCCCAGTTAAGGGTTTCTAGCATAAATCTCTATGTGTTAGAAAAACCTTTATGTGTTACCAATACCTGAAATATTGTATATATTTTATTGTGAATGGTGAAATTAATATAATGAAGAGTTGAGAGATGCAAGACCAAGGGAGGTTGGTTTTATCCCGGTTAAGGGTTTTCCAGTGTAAATCTCTATGTGTATGAGCCATTATTAATTTATGTTTTTCTTGAGAATCTATATGCATTTATTTTCTTCACAGGTTTAAAACTTACACCTAATATGTATTATTTTCATGATTTGTCATTGTAGAGGCTATTTTGAGGGGTAGGCCCCACCTATAGCATCGATTGTTAATGTTTTACTCAACTTATGTGGAAAAATAGTGCTTGGTTACCTCATATAAATAGAGGAAACACTCATTTCATTTTAGGATCAACACAAATCCTCACACAAGTGAGAGAACTTCTCTAGAAAATTTCGCTCTATCTTTATTTTGTCTCTTGGAGTCTATGTGCACCTCTTGGAAGTGATTTTGGATGGATGTTATCTTGTTGATGGTTATTTCTTCATGGATTAGTGTTTCCTCATGCTAATGCACCTTGTTTGTAAGTATTTAATTTGAATGTGTGTAGTATTTATTGATGTATATTGGTGATTTTCTCTATTAAAGTGGTAATTTTGCATGTTATCTTGATATTTCAGAATTTTTGAAACCCTAATTGGAAGGATTGAGAATGGTTATCCCCTTCCCTTGTTGCTTTCACCTTTAACTTGTTGAAGCATTTAAGATATTCCCTAAGGGTTAGGAGTGGTTATCCCATTAGGGTTTATCTTAGCTAGGGTTTATTTATAGGGGTTAGGAGAGGCTACCCCCTAGGTTCAAGACCTAGTTCAATCCTTCATCTTAGATAGATGCACGGGACAACACCTAGGGTTTATGAGTGGATAAACCTTAGTAGTCTTCCTTTGAGGTTTGAATTGGTTCTATAAGGGGACTCTAAGTCTCAAACCTTCACCTTCTCTCTTGGTTGGCCTCCCTGAATGTATTGTCTTGACTCTAGGAAATTATAACAACACTAGTCTAGTTGATTACAAGTGATGGTTGAAACCCTAGTTTGAATTAAACATACTCTCTCTCAAAACTCTTTCTTAAATTGGATTTATGACATCATTAGTAAGCTAATTGTACCCTATCTCTTTGAATAATCATTCATTTACTTGTTGTTTTCATAAATTTTTTACTACATCCATTAGGGCTGCAGTTCATTGTTGCATATTTACTTAATATCGTGGAAAACATTTAGAGACTAAATTGCTAATTTTATGGGTTGTTTTTGTTATTGTTGTTATAAATATTTCATTGCCGATATAAATTGGTTGATTGCTGCAAATACTTCATTGCTGATATAAATTGGTTGAATCCATTCCTTTACCTTTTTTTGATCCTCCCCTAAAAGAAATCATTTGGTAACTCCACTCATATAGGAAGTTGTCATCCTATTCTAAGACCTTTGTACATTATCAAGTGATGGAATCATGACACCCTAGGATGAAATGTATACCTCTATTGACTTTGAAATCATTTATGGATACCCAAATAAGTTTGACACAATATGGATGGAAAATTGTCCAAAATTTGAGGGTTTTTCCATTGCTCAGGTTGTAGAGTTTTTGAAATACATATGGGAATTAGAGGTGGAACATGAGGATTTACAGATAAAATTATTTATATGTTCCCTACCATTTGAATATTTACAAGACTGGATCAAGGGTTGTTGCAAACCAAAAGGTATATCTTCTCTCACATATCTCCTTAACAAATTTCTTGATATTTGGAATCCAAGGTCTCAAACATATGAATACATTTTATGCGATCTTACAATAGCCTTTATCCTAGAAGGGTTCTTCCATGACCCTATTATAGAAGAGTTCAGGAAGGTGTGCCATGCTAAAAAATGGGACTCTGTTGAGAATGCTAATGCAAATGAAGATAATACATTAGTACTTACTCCATTGATTGAAGAAGAACAAGACCTTGATGAAACACATCATGTTGAAAACCCGATCCAACAATAAGACTTTCCTAAAGATTAGATCACCAAAAAATTTGTCCTTCCTACACATGAAGATGAGAAACCAGTAAGTTGCACCCCTTTCCGAGCCTTTGATTCATATATGATATATCTTCTTGTGACTTGGAAAGTGATGGATTCTTGAAGGAGCCCTTGGATGTAGTAGATCTTCATTTGATGGTCAAAATGATGATGCAATTGAAAATATTGATGATTTTGTATATGTTGGGAGACGTAGATGGGATATGAGTTGTTTTAGTTTCAATGAAGATCCCATTTATGATGTTGAGGGTTCTTTCTGAATGAAGAATATATAATTGTTTCCTTTAGAACAACCATATGTGTATTCTAATGACACATATGTTTGACAACATGAAAATGACATGATCACCGACTTGTTTCAACCACCCAGGGATGACTCAGTACAACACTCTCATGACAATTTCTAGTCATACCTTGAAAGTTGTGATACATATCCTTTTGAGCACTTGGGTCTATCTTGTGAAAAAGGATTTCAATCATCTGTGTGCTCAAAATTTGATGGAAATGAAGTTGTGATTTTCTCAGGACAGTTGGGACTTCATACTACATATTTCCAACCTTCTTCTCTTCCCTCTTCCTTTCAGGATCCGATTGGGAATAATTTCTTACATGATGATTTTTCCATAGGGAAGTGATGTTTTCAAATTAAGGTTTGTTGCATGGATTTTCAGACACATATAAATAGGAAACATGCCTTGGATTGGGAGAACACGTTTTTCTCTAGTATCTCTTGTATTTCATCTTCTTCGTTTATGGGAAACTGCAAGGTTTTATTTAGATTCATTCTTATCCCTTCTCGATCTTCGAGGAATAGCCTAGTATTTGAAGACGAATATCAACCTTCGTCTATTTTTTATAGCCTTGTCCAAGGATGGATAGGCTAATCTTGTGAAGATACTTATTTATGTTATTTTGTCGCTCCCTCCCACCTCCATGAGTTGAATTCTATGATTGAGTATAGTGTAGTATTGGTTTCATCTCATGATCATTTTGTGCTTAACTTGCCTTTGATGTGGTTCATAATCAAGCACAAGGATAGACATTTTGATAAAATGTTGAGATTTCTTTGTTGGTTATATGACTTTACCTAGATTTCCTTGTATTAGCTTAGAGTATGTAGGTAGCCTAGGTAGGTCATTTTGTGTGGTTGCATTGTTTTCTTATACTTGTTATTGTTTATTATTTTACTATGCATTCATGTTAGCTTAGTTTGATTTTTATATTATGAAAATAAAAAATGATATATTGATGAAAATGCCAAAAAAAAAACAAAACTTTCTAGCATGATTTTATTAGACTAACATGGGTGGATCATACCCCCCATCTTAATATTAAAGTGCTAGTATTATTAGAAGTGGTTGTAGGTTCCAGGTCTTGGACCACTAGATATGTTGAGGTTCTCGTGCGCTCTACAGTGAGCACATATCCTCATGTTGGAGACAAATGTTACCTCTCATGCCTACGAGTTACTAGAGGAGATCCTGTCTCACGGGCCACAATGAAGATAGTGATCCCAACGATTGATATGATTAAAATGTCCACCCACGATAACCCAACAACCCCCCTCAGATTCCTCTTTCACTTTTGATCAACATAGTCTTTGGGAAATGGTAAGCCAACGTCATCATGAGGTACATTAGTCCTTTTTTCATACAGGATGTTGTGCTTAATATACTAGGCATAAGAATGATGATCATTGGTTGAAGTTGGATAATGGATCATATGCTCAAGAAGTTGTGTTTGTTTCCTAGTTTCACCTTGGTGGCCAGAGTTTGTACCCTAGTCTTGTGTTTTCTCCCCTAAGGAAAAGGGATACTACTGGGGGCCCTCACAATGGTAACATGTTGTTTCCCTGTCATAATTAACACTTACCATCATGGAACCTATCACATTGTAATAAACTTTGGTAATGGGTCATGGTTCATTATTTCATGAGAAATGGGGCTAAAGGCCCAGAGGTTGATTGGAGTGGCTAGTAAAAAATAATGAAGAAATAATTATGATAAAGAAATAAAGAGCTAATAGCAAGGACTCTCAAAATCCAGTCCATACTTGAGATCTACCCTTTTCACATTTTCCCCAATCCCAAAGTAATGGATGATAAAGCTTGAAACCTTATAAAGGGGAGTTTCAAATAAATAAAGGGACAATAAAAAAATAGATTAATAGGTTGGAAAAATGTAGCTCCTAGAAAGTGGTAACTCAAGATCAAGAACACCCTCCACAAAGGCATTCATAGAAATGGATCAAATGACTCCATTATCCATGAAGTAAGTCCAACACGTTTCACTATCACACTTGCTCTTGAAGGGTTCTTTTCTTTCCTTCTTCCCTTGGGACATATCCCTCTACTTGGGTCTTTTCTTTCATGTTTTGGTTGGAACACCTAATAGGGTCTGATGATGGTCCTCCCATATTCAAACTTGCCAAATTACTTAAAGTCTTAAGCTAATGCGAAATTTGAAGGAGATACTTGATGTGAAATGTTTATGTGACTTATATCTTAAGTAAAAACTTGTATGATATAAGGGCTTTTATACCTTGTGAACATTGGTTTTACTTGATTCCATGTTTTGATTTGATTTTGATGCCCTTGACATGGTTCTTTGAAGGATGTCCCATGTTTTCACTCAAGATGTTTTGCATATGTTTATAGGATATGTCATGTGTGATGCAAAGCGTTGAGTCATTGGATGTCTTGAAACACTTAGTTACAAGCTCTCACACCTTCTGGACCTTGGATGATGGACAAATGGGCTTGATTTTGATAGATATGATCACGATGACACACTTATGGGTAGGAAGACCATACTTTAGACAATGCACCCACACCTTAACCAACCACTTGATGGAGGATGTTGCACTTAGTTTATCTTGGACAACATGCAGAGATGAGATGCATCCTCTATCCACCTTGGACATTTCCTTCTACACCTTAGACGCTAATATTTTGATGATGACGTCATGAGATAGGGTTTGATGGAGATGATAGGGTTTGCATTCCACATAGACAAGACATGAGGATTTGATGTGACATGACATTTATCCACCTTTCTTACACCTTGGATAATGACACACGGCCTTTGGAGGACCTCCTTCACCCTTGGGAGGTTTGACGTCACCACACGTGTGACCCTAAGATGTATTATTTTCATGATGTATCATTATAGAGGCTATTTTGAGGGGTCGACCCCACTTCTAGCGTGGATTGTTGATGTTTTACTCAAATTATGTGGACAATTAGTGTTTGGTTACCTCATATAAATAGAGGAAGCAACCATTTCAATTTAGGATCATCACAACTCCTCACACAAGTGAGAGACCTTCTCTAGAAAAGTCCACTCTATATTTCTTTTGTCTCTTTGAGTCTATCATGCACACCCCTTCGAAGTGATTTTGGATGGATTTTCTCTTATTGATGGGGATTTCTTCATGGATTAGGGTTTCCTCATGCTAGTTCGCCTTCATTTGTAAGTGTTTACTTTGAATGCATGTAGTATTTCTTGATGTATATTGTTGATTTTCTCTATTAAAGTGGTAATTTTTCATGTTATCTTGACATTTCTGAATTTTTGAAACCTTAAGTGGAAGGATTAAGAATGGTTATTCCCTTCCCTTGTTGTTTTTACCTTTAACTTGTTCAAGGATTTAAGATTTTGCCTAAGGGTTAGGAGTGGATATCTCCTTAAGGTTTATCTTAGCTATGGTTTGTTTCTAGTGGTTAGGTGAGGCTATCCTCCTAGGTTCAAGACCTAGTTCAATCCTTCATCTTATCTAGATGCACTAGAGAAAGTGGATGACACCTAGGGTTTATGAGTGGATAAACCTTAGTAGTCTTCCTTTGAGGTTTGACTTGGTTCTATAAGGGGATAGCTTTAAGTCTCAAACCTTCACCTTTTCTCTTAATTGGCCTCCCTGAGTGCATTGTCTTGACTCCATTTTCCCTAGGAAAGTAAAATGAAACTAGTCTAGTTGATTGCAAGTGATGGTTGAAACCCTAGTTTAAATTAAACATACTCTCTCTCAAAACTCTTTCTTAAATTGGATTTATGACATCATTAGCAAGTTAATTGTACCCTAGCATTTTGATTAATCATTGGTTTACTTGTTGTTGTCATAAATTGTTACCTACAACCATTAGGATTGCATTTTATTTTTGCATATTTACTTAATATTATGTCAAAACTTTCCCAAAAAATTGTTTTGGCAATTGTATATTATTCCTCTCGTCACAACAAAATTTAGAGAGTAAATTGGTAATTTTCTAAGTTGTTTTTATTATTATTGTTAAACAACTTTTATTGTTGATATAGGTTGTTTGACTACTGCATATATACAACACCAATAGGTTTTAATTTTTATCTAGTGTCTAAAGGTGAATGGTAATCTTTATAACTTGGTAATTGATGAATATATGCATTGGAAAGTGTATTGTTTCATATAGGTTGCCCAATTACCTTGAATAACCATTTTTAACCTCCACCTATCTCAAACCTAGCCTGCCATATCTAAGTGATCAAGATAGGGGGTTGTAGGCTTGGATAATCTTGTTATTTGATCCCTTGAAGTCACTAGGGAATCCTCCCTTGTGTTAGACTTCTTTCCTTCACTAAAACGAGGGAAGTTTATGCTTAGCTCATAGTGGTAGATACTTCCAATTTTTACATAAGATTGGGATCTTGTGGAAAGATTTGTGATCGGTTTTTCAATTACTTCATAATTAACTTAGTAAGCAATTGAAGAGTTGTGCATTTAATTATCAATATGGGGTCATAACTTACTTACGATCTGTCGTGCACAATCTATGCAAGAGTAATGTTTCTTTAATTATGGCGTTGTAGCACTTTTAATRTCACGGTTTCAAGATTCAAAATACTTTCATCAAGTCACCAAGTGATGCTAGGGTTTCAACTACATAAAAGTAAAGAGCACTCTTTTAGGTAAATTAAAATCGCTCTAGMAGAAATTAAAATGACTCTTGCGAAAAGTAAAACACACTTGCAGAAATTGAATTCATGCTTGCGGAAATTGAAATCACACTTGCAGAAATTGAAATCACACTTRTGARAAGTAAAACACRCTTGYAGAAATTGAAATAATGCTTGCGAGAATTGAAATCACACTTGTAGAAAGTAAAACTATGATAGGATCTATTGTTGACTTTTTGTGAGTATGAGGAAGTTCTGAGTTGTTGCAATAGTTTAAGTGTCTCTTGATTCAATACCAATYTGATGGAAATTATTATAAAATAAACAAGGAAAAAATGTGAATACAAGCGGAGTTGTAGCAACATGAGTTGCGRCAACGAAGCTGCAGCTCTAAGAAAATAACTTCAATTACTGGAGTCACAACAACACTAGTTGCAGCGACAAAACCTTACTTAAYAAGACATAAATTGTATAAATGAAATTATGTTCTCAAAGGATTATAGCAATAAACGGAAAGTCGTAATCTCACAAGAAAATCGAATCATCAATCAAATTGTGAATTATGCTAAGAGAATTAAACCACACATGGAATTCAACATTGCTTAAGACTTTATAAAATGCAGCAAACAAAAAGGTGAATTCACCACTGAAGTAATTATGCTTATGAGATTCAAAATGAAAACTGACTACAGATCTGCAGTAAATGAAAATAAACCAAATGAAATTGAAATGCTAACCTCTACCACTACTGTTACGGGCAATACCTTCCTAAGGAGGGGGTGGTACCCCCTTAAGCGAGGCATTAGGAGACTATGCCAAAATCACATGATCACTTAAAATATAAACACACAAACAAAAACAAGAACATAAGATTATATTGCCAAAGTTGAAAAAGATACAATAACTGAACGTAGTCATTCAAATGATTTTCCTCCCCCTTAGCTCTAGAGAGTCGACGTTTTTATACAATGAGGTTTGTGTCCTAATATTATACAAATAACAGATGTACGGTCGTGAAAATCCAATTGTTCATCCAGTTACAAAATCTTTCTAAACTTTAGAAAGGGATTTGTTCTTAATGACTCAACAACCTGGTTAAGTTCTCATTTTGGCTACCAACTTGTCCTCTATCACTTTCCTTTACGAGGATCGATTCATATTTGTCAATTTCAGCATTTGACTATTGTGTTGGAATCACGACAAATTATAGGTAGACTCAGAATTGCAGCAACATAAATTATTTTAGGCAAATTTGTGATAAAGAACCATCCTTTTCTCTCAAACTGTATCTTATTTTAGAAAACAGTTAGCATAAGACTCAATTTGATGTGCTACAGACAAAACCTGTGTCGTGGATTTTTCAAATTCATCTTCATTTGCTCGAAAATTGGGATGGAAGTTGGTTGTTTCAAAACTGATTCTAATTTTGGTCTGTACCCTTATCTCATACTGGAGGTCCACACGTGTGATCTGGGTAAGGTTTGATCCACCCAGATCCATTTCTTCGATCTTAAGAACAAAATCGTGTTTTTGATTTCCATGTGGAGGTGCGTTGGTATGCCAATATTGGAATTGAACAATGATATCATATTGTGCTTGAAGTCATAGCCATGGTAAGAAATTGCAACCATTGTAAAAAATTGCAACTATTGAAAGGAAACCACTGTAATTGCTCTGTATAGCAATGTTAGTGCATGATAGTAACAAGTTCCTTAAAAAATACGTAAGAATAGTATAAAAATGGCATATGGGGAAAGATTCATACCTTAATGAAAAGTGAGGCAAACTGGATAAGGAAAGTATCAAAAAGGAAATGATTAATGAAAAATGGTAAGAAAAAAGGTATTAGACGGGTGATGAAAGCATGCCAATTTAGGCACTCGTCATCTCCCTCGGCCCAAAATTGTTCCACGTCCCCATGCAACCAACAATCACTCGATGTTAGAGAAGTCAGGGTGACCATGGGGGTTAGTGATTCCACAGATTACCTCTTCTACTGCCTCCTCTTCACTGATATCATGTTCTATCGGAGCTGTTATGTTTTTTCCTTGCTTTGTCTTTTTCTGAGTGGCTTTAGCAAGTAGCTACTGAAGTAAAGACATATTTGAAAATGTGGCATTTGATGCAAACAATAATCTAGAATGAGGATATTTTGGTGAGTATATCACGACAACCTAGTGCACCAATATCAAGATACAGAAAAATAAGCTTCTACAAGTAAGTAACAACAAGTGTTGTAGATGCTATAGTGGAGGAACAACAAGTGTTGTAGTTGTTATAGTACAGTAACAACATATTTGAAAATTTGAATTTTTATGCAAACCATAACTCAAATGAAGAAGAATTTTGGTGGTTTTATGGATCACCATCTAATGCATATTCCTACCAAAAATCATAGCAACCTAATGCATAGATCCCAAAATATGACAAATAAGATGATACAAGTGAGTAACAACAAGTGTTGTAGGGGTAACAAAAAACTTTTTAAATCATTCTCACAAAATACAAGTTGGGTTTCGATGAAATTTTGCAGGAAGATTTTTACTATCCCAATGCTTCTCCACATCAAAAATCAAATCCATCTGGTGCACAGATATCGAGATATATAAAAAATGGTTGAAGGTGAAGATGGCCACTTTATCAAAAACATGAAGTGGAATTACCTGAAAATTTTGTTGCTTGTTCCTCTCATTGGAGTGCTTGTCTCCTCCAAATTTCATGGAAATCAGATGTACATTTAGTGAGATATGCTCAATTCACTTTCTACATTTTAAAAAAATGTGAAAGAGTGAATATTGAGAGATTACCATGAACCTTTTTTGTTTGTCCTTGGAAGCCCGATCCCATTTGTCCATTGTGAGATCCCATGGAGTGAAAATAAACCCCTATACACAACATATCCTCATGCATCTTCTAAAATGTTTTCTCTTCTTTTGTTGTTGGTTCTTGTGGAACAACAAAAATGTTTTTTCTTCTTACTATTGGTTATTAATTTGTCCTTATCCTCTGGATTGCAAAGTGTCTCTTTGTACCAATGAGAACTTCTAATTATTCTTTTGTATTTCCAAATTGCTTTGAATTCTCTATCTATGACCCTTGAGGCTTGGGAGAGTGTTCCTAAGGAGTATTTGTTGTTGGTTCTGGATGAACAATGAGAACCTCTGTCTCATGTTTCTCTGTTTTTGTTGTGCCCTCTACCTCATGTGCAACTTATTCTCTATAAGGAATCTCCACTAGTTCTTGTGTGACAGTGGCAGCTTGTTCTTCTGGCTCTTTTTCTTCGTCTGAATGTGTATCAAGGACGATAATAATCTTGTCTCTGAAGGTGCCTTGTGTTGGTTCTTATGTGTCAGCACCAGTCTCTGTGTCTATTTCCTAGTTGGTTTCCTGATTGGTTTCCTTTGTTGGTTCTTGTGTGACAACACTATTTCATTTACTTCTAGATTTTTTCCCTCCACTGGTTCTTGTGTGACAAAAAATAGTTTCATCTCTATTACTTCCTCCATTTCTTGGTCCTCCTTCTAGGATTTGTAGGTTCTTTGTGTATCAATGATCCTCCCATGGTTCACTCTTCTTGCTAATTCTAATTTCTAGTGATTGCATAGGGAATGGCTGTTAATCAGGTGGGGAATTGCGGCAATAATGATGGTGGGTATGGTAATGCAAGGTTGTGGATATGGAAATGATTGTGTAAGGTGGAAGTTATAATGGAATGATAATATAACACATGCCATTTAAAACTACCCATTACACATTCTTATGGAAACTCATGCCCATCTCTTCTTACCTTGTGTGGTTGTATGAGCATGGTGTTGATGGCATTACGACGACAAAATATGGAATCACATCAATGATCCTAACTGGAATTGAAGCATTGGTATTGTTATTTTTGTCGGTCGGAATTGCATTAACAACGATGTTTATAAATGTGAGTTGCAAGTGGAGTCATAGCAATAGAAGTTGCAGTGACAAAACTACAACAATGATAATGTATCCTTATGGTGGGCAGATGAATTGCAGCATAGGCGATTGAGGGGAAGGTGTGGGTGGAAAGTGAGAAAAATGGAGTGAATCTATGAGCAAAGTTGCAACGACTTGAGTCGCAACAACGAAGATGCAACACTAAAATCCAAATGACTGAAACTTGTCTAGAGGGAAAAAGTTGTGGCTCGAGACTTGCAGTGACATGGTTGCAACACAGATGATGCATTATATGGTATGTTTTTGAGTCGCAACATCAATGGTGCAATGAAAAAAATGGAAAGTGGGAATATGGAGTGAGGCTACAATGATAAGAGTCGCAACAATACGTTGCAGTAGTGAAAGCGGACTAAGATTTGGGTGAAAAGGAAGTTGTGATTTTTTTGGAATGAAGGAAGAATGCAGTGGAGTAGCAGCCAAGAGAGTGGGGAAAGGGAAGTTTGCGAGCTATAGGAGGGATATGAATGGAGTAGTAGCTAAGGGAATCTATAAAAATGAATGGGAAGCTGGACTGACTAGAATTTGTAGTAACCAATCATTGCAACAAACAAGTGGAAGTTGTAGCAAGGGGTCTCAATAATAGGAATCAGTGCAGCAATAGAAGTGGAAGCATGGGGAAATTGCGGCAGTATGAGTTGGAGAAATGGAAATTGCAACAATGGGAATTGTAGAAACATTTTTCTCCCCTGCATATCTTGAAAAAAAAAAATTACTAGACGAGAAGTGTTAAAATTTATTGAGAAGGGTCTTGAAATAACCATCACGAAATCATGAAGTGCCCCTTATGAGTTGTGTGGAATAAAGGAAGGTTGCAACAGATTTGCAGTAGAGAGAATGGGATAAGGGAAACTGGTAAAATTGTGGGAGAATTGCGGGTGGAGTAGAAATCAAGGGATTGGAAGGGGGATTTGGGAAATGAATAGGGCCAGCTGCAAATGAAGTAGCAACCCAAAGGGAACAAGATAAAGGGTAAGAATGTAGTGGGGAATTTGTAGGAACAAGAGTTGAGATAACAAGAATAGTTGTGGGAAAAAAAATAGTTATGGCAATGAAAGTATAAACTTACAGAACCTTATTGTAAACTTTTCCAGCCAATAACCTGGTTTTCAAGAAAAGTTTGTGTCCAGTTGTGCTAGTAAACTAGTTTTCAGAACTTGACTTATTTTTATCTTTACTATTTTATTTTCTTATTTATTCTTTATATTATCCTACTCTACTTGAAGAAAGACAAATTTATCTTCAATTGTAGGAATATTTCCAATGGATCCATGTGCATAACAGAATTACAAGCATACTCATATTCAAGCTTGAAAATATATACTTTAAGAGATACTAGAACATGAGGGACCAACTTCTCTAATGGATACGGTGCCAAGAAATGTTGAAGAATGCAATGGTGAGACCTGAGGACTTCTTGGAACCACGATTTAATGTAGTCTTTTCCTTCGTGGTTCTCTTCTTTAGTTGTCATGCCATGAAGTTCTCCAAAAGTAGCCTCATCAAACTTATGAATGTACAAGGGTTCTGGGTTTGGTGACGAGGATGCAAGGAATTCTTCGATTTCTGGCCCAAATTTCTTCTCCCATTTGGATGATGGCCATGATTCTATGAGCTCTACTTCATGCTGATAAGAATAACTAGAAGAAACTTCTAGGTCCCCCTCTCGTGGACTATGTTCATGGATCTTTTGGTGTTCTATAGGTTTTTGAGATGTAGACTCCCCCTTGGTGACAATTTTGAACTTCAAACAAGGATTCAAGAAGTTCCTTGTGATGTCATGCCATCCCATACTCAACAAGTTCGTTTCCAGATATGGGGGGCTTGGAGGAATTTCAACATGGGTTGTATTGGCGGGATGTTTTACAGATTGATTTCTAGTTTGGGCTATTTCTTGGGTTGAAACTCTCTTGGATCTTAGGTGTACATTTTTACATTCAACAAGGGAGATGCGATGGGTGGGAAAAATGGGTGTTTCATTTTGTTGAACCACTTTGTTTCTTGGATTAGGTTGTATAGGCAGTTGGGATCATAGGGGAGGATTAGTTGGCGAGGCATTTGAAGGGAGTTGAAGCCATTGTTGTTGTATGGGTAATTGAGTTTGCATAGGGAATTTTCCCCCTTGAAAAGGAGATCCTCGCCATCCTTGAGGCCATGGAAAGTTTTGATTCAGTTGAGATGGCCATTGTGACCATGGTGTGGAATATTGAATCTGCAAAGAATTATGAAACTACCATGGAGTTGCAAGGTATTGAATTTTCTTCGGAACCTGCTAAGGATTATACATGTTATTCCATCTATTAAAAAGTGAGGAGGGATCTTGATTTATACCCGAAGGGTAGGATTTCCATGGCTTCTTAGAAGCGGTGAAATAGGCTTGCTCAACATCCTTGTTTGATTCTTGGAGCATTGCTTTCAATCCTGGAAACGATGGGCAGATATTCATAGGATGATCTTGCTCATAGATGTAACAAACTTCAATGCTATTGAGAGGGAATATTTTGAATGGATGATTATGTCTGCATATGGAACAAAATATTGATAATTATTTCTCTACTTCAGTCTGTTTATGCTTTACTTGCAAAACACCCAATTGTGAAGACAAAGAGCTAATAATATTAGTTTTAAAATTTTCAAATAAATTACCAATTTTGGCTCTTGTTGCTTCACTATATTGGAAGTGTTCAATGAATTATTCCAAACTCTCTTCCTCCTCATCCCCTTCTACCTTCATGATTAGTGTTTTTTAGGGTTTTTTGGATGAACTAATAAATCTACCTTGTCGATCTCTAAAAAAAAACATTCTATAAATTGTTGAAAAGAAATCATAGCACTCAATCTAATGAAATGAAAATCCACACAACTAAACAACAACTACTCTTTTGATAGTAACCCAACAACGATGCCAAAAATGAAGGGATTTTCAATTACTTCCTAATTAACTTAGTAAGCAATTGAAGAGTTGTGCATTTAATTATCAATTCGGGGTCGTAACTTACTTAAGAACTATCATGCATAATCTAAGCAAGAGTAATGCTTCTTTAACTATGGTGTTGTAGAAATTTTAATGTCATGGTTTCAAGATTCAAAATACTTTCATCAAGTCACCAAGTGATGGTAGTGTTTCATTTATAGAACAGTAAAGAGAACTCTTGCAGGAAATTAAAATCAATCTTGCGGAAAGTAAAACACACTTGCAGAAATTGAAGTCACTCTTGTGGAAATTGAAGTCACACTCGCATAAATTGAAATCACACTTACAAAAAATAAAACACACTTGCAAAAATTGAAATCATGCTTGCAGGAATTGAAATCTCACTTGCGAAAAGTAAAACTCTGCTAGGATCTATTGGTGACTTTTTGTGAGTATGAGGAAGGTCTGAGTTGTTGCAACAATTTAAGTGTCTCTTCGTTCAATGTCAATCTAATGGAAATTATTATAAAGTAAACAAGAAAAAAATGCAACTGCAAGAGGAGTAGCAACAATGTGATTTGCAACAACCAAGTTGCATCTCTAAGAAAAGAACTTCAATTATTGGAGTCGTAGCAACACTAGTTGCAACGAAAAAATCTTACTTAACAAGACACAAATTGTAGCAATGAAATTATGTTCTCAAAGGATTATATAAATAAACTATAATTCATAATATCATGAGAAAATCAAATCATCAATTGAATTGTGAATTATGCTCAAAGAATTAAACCACACATATAATTCAACATTGTTTAAGACTTTATAAAATGCAGCAAACCGAAAGGAGAATTCACCACTGAAGTAATTATTCTTATGAGATTCAAAATGACCACTGACTACAGATCTGCAGTAAATGAAAATAAACCAAATGAAATTGAAATTCTAACCTCTACCGCTACTATTACAAATAGTACATGCCTAAGGAGGGGGGCCTACCCCCTTAGGCGAGGAACTGGGAGACTACGCCAGAATCACACGATCACTTAATACATAAACACATGAACGCAAACAAGAACAAAATCTTATATTTCCAAAGTTGAAAAAGATACAATAACATAACGTAGTTGTTTGAAAAAGATAAAAAGGAGGTCATTGTAATTTCTCAGTATAGAAATGTTAGTGCATGATCATAACAATTTCCTTAAGAAATATGCTAGAATAGTATAAAAATGGCATATGGAGAAAGATTCATACATTAATGAAAAGTGAGGCAAACTGGATAAGGAAAGTATCAAAAAGGAAATGATTCATGAAAAATGGTAAGAAAAAAGGTATTAGATGGGTGTTGAAAGTATGCCAATTTAGGCACCCGTCACTTTGCACAAGTACAAATCATGTGATAAGATGGCCTATTGAAAAAGTGGGAAAAATCACCATGGAGACATTGAAGCAATGTTTGGATCTTATACCTAAGTTATATGAAGCTTCCTTTCCTTTAGGGCCTAAGGTACAAAGTTTTAAATAGATCCTAAGGTCGGGGTTTCCTCCCTAGAGCATGTTCAAGGCCCTAAGACTCGTTCCTTGTGCCTAAAACCTCCTAAAATCTCCTAATGACTCCCTTGTGCTAAAAAACTCCTAATGGAACCCATAACCCCACCGAAAGGCTAAATATTCTAAAGGGAGGTTGTATCTAGTGGTATGAGGCCTCTTTCATCACTCATGTTCCCTAGAAACTTCATAGGGCCTAAGGCCTAGGTTTCCTCCCCTGACCATGGTCACGGTGCCACTACCTATATTTAGTTCTCAAATTCTCATAATGGAACCCATAGCCCCACTCACAAGACAAACAACCCCAAGGGAGGTCCTCTCTTGTGCTTTGAGGCCTCTTTCATGGCCCTTTTTCCCAATAAGTTTCTTGTACGATCTAATTCATGGGTTTCCTCTAACGACAATGCACAAGGCTTTAAGACACATCCTTATTACTCAAAACCTCTTCATAGAAATTTAATGCTTCATTCATTAAGAGGTCTTGTGTGGTGATTTGATTCCTTTTTCATGGCCTTCAAGCACTAGAAGCTTCCACCTTGAGGGCCTGAGTCTCATGTTTCCTCCTTCAACCATGGTCAAGGCCTCAAGAAACATCCCTTTCCCTTAGGGTACTCCATAGTACCCCATTTTTTCTACAACATATTATATCAAAATAATCATAAAATAGTATATTCAAAATCAATTATAAATTAGTTCATTTATGGGATTTCAAGATATAAATAAATTCTTTCTAGACGATGGAACAATTAAAATAATCCATTATTGGGATCTCACTAAGCAGTTCTCTACAAAGGATCTTCGTTTCTTAATTGAGACAACATTGTCAAACTTAAATTACAACTTATAGTCTAATGAAAATGTTGAGAGACAAAATTTCCAAAATTAAAGAGTCTACAACCAAATGGTTCTCCCCAAAGGTTCTTATTTTCTTAATTAAACATTTTCACAATACACATTATAGAAAGGAAGAACGGGCAATGGAGTTAGTAATAATTTTGTGAAAATCATGGAAAATGTTAGAGATCTAAAAATATGTGATTAATGAATATAAAAATTCTTCTTTTAACAAATAGTCCAAATGTTTTGTAATGACCTTTTCATTTGGAATAGTTCTTTGCAAACATTTAGAATTTTTCTATCATTTCAATCCCATGTCATTTTCTAATTAGAAAGAAATCACCACAAATTACTTAGAAAATTAAAAAAACTGCATTTAACAAAATCCCCAAAAGTTATCTCAAGAACTCATGAGCTAGACATGAGATCTCCTCCCCCGCTCCTAAGGTAGGGGAGGTGTAATGTCCCCATTTTTGGACTTTATTATGTTACATAGTGTTATGCTTACAAAAGTAGTAAGATGGGGGTGACAACGAGTTCAAGAGATATTGAGGGGTTTTATTGGGCTTGACTTGCATCGGTCATCATATTTCATCATCATGATCCATTCCGCACATATTGGCTTTGGTTCCGTTGCATTCTAACGATTTCCTATAATTTTGAGTTATTATGAGTCATATTTTAACTAACTTCACTAAGAAGGTCATATTGGGAATAATACTTGGAGAAAAATCTTAGTGTAATATCTCATCGAAATCGGGAGGAAGAGCAATATCAGATTAGATGATGAGAAGTGACTTTCAGTGGCCAGAGAAGCCATAGGGATGAATAAATCACTTTTTAGAGGCAAAAAGGCCAATTAATTAATAAAGTGAATTAATTAAAGTATAATAAACATAATGTAAAAGTCACTTGGAGGGAAAAGGTGAACAAGGGGGATAAAAGAGATATAGGGGCCTCTATTCTCTCATTATGTTGATTATCATTTTGATGTCTGGCTTCTTTCTAGAGAGCCCATGATACTTGGGGGTTTTGAGGGTTTTGACCAAACAAACCCTAGAGATCAGCTTGGTTGTGAAAGATCCCACCTTTCCTGATCCAAGATTGGCCAAGGAGGTGAAATATTCCTCCCTCACCATTCTACATCATTTTAGATCTGTCTCAGTTAGTCACTGTACAAGCAAGGTGTAGATTGCATGAGCTTCTAGCAGGTTAGGCGCACCATCTGAAGGAGGAAACACTCGATTTTTCTTGTGGAGGTCAGATATTCAAGGAAAGGTTCTTCGGGTTTTATTGTCATCTCCCTAAAATCCTTTTACATCAGTTGCTAAAGGGTTTTGTCTTGCATAATTATTTAATTCTTCAAGAGGGCGCATTGGATGAAGGAGGGCGCAATATTTCTTGCGAAGGACATGAGATAAAGGGTTTTATCAGGGGGTTTGACCCCAAACTTGTTCCACAAGTGATCTATTGGTCTCAATCTATAGTTTGACATTAATTCCAGGATATTTGGATGCCATATTCAAGGAGGCCAAAATCTTAGTCTATTACAGCCAGTGAGTGCACATTTTCCTAGAGAAGATAATCACCTACAACAAGGAAAAAGGTTGGAACTTGGAGATATTTTGTATTCGTCTTAGGAGGGATTTTGAAAGCCAATATATTCATCTTCCATTGTATGTTGGAAGAATGATCAACCAGAATTATTATCCTTCTATCTATGATCCATATCTTCTCTACTATTGTATGGAGGTTAGCTATCTATGATTAATAAAATCATATCTGAGGTATTTGTGGCTATCTATTGTGTTGTATCTTGTTGTGAATCCATTTTTTTTATATATATATATATATATATATATATATATATATATATTACATTGATGAGCTATATGAGAGATGAATTTTGTGGATTTTGCAGAGGAGATCATATATTGTAATGAGGAATATCAAGCCCTTAGTGATACATTCTGGGTTCAAGTGACATTCCAACAGTTTGTATCCATAAAAAATCCTAGGTGGAGCAAATATGAGGTTACACATTGGGTCAAAAGGATGGAAAAAATCAATTATTGGTTCAACATAGAAAAAGAAAACAGAGCCAAAGAAGATAAGGAGGTAGATACATCACTACCAACTAGTATATGTAAGGAAGAACAGATTGAACCTACACCCATTAGGAGCAGAGAACTTTGCTATAGTTGCAAAGTGCCTTGGGATCCAGATCACAGATGCAGGGGTAAAGGGAAGGTTCACATTGTTGAGGTGAACTATGACTATGAGGATGAGGAGATGCACGAGGATTCAACCATAGATGTCTATTTAGAACAGTCTGATGAGGCTAGTGATTCCTATGCATCTGATGGATAGTTGGATGAACAAGATGATAGTGCATGTTCTTTAGCTTCCATATCAGACAGTGTTGAGGACTCAACACTTCATCATAGCTTTTACCATCCTTATACACACCTACAAACGTGGAGAAGTATCCAACCCACTTGGTCTGTCCTTGGAGGCACAAGCCTAAGTCCAGACCCATTGTCACCTCAATCTAGACTTCTTTCATCTAGGCTTACTCCTAGGGAATCCAAGGGGGGGTAGACCCTATTTAACTATGTTAAGTTTTAATTAATGATCTAGGAGTTAATTTGGTTTTTTATTAGGGAAACCCAACCTAATGACAAGCAGACAAATGCAAATGCAACTTTGAATGACATGCAAAATTTTTCTTTAGCAATACAATAAATAGACCACTGCCTAAAATATACCCAAATTTTACTTATACAGATGTGCACAAAACATACATTTAGAACATAAAATAAAACATGAAATATCTACACAATGAATCAAATAATGAAACAACTATTTCCAAATGAATAAAGAATTATTTAAACCCAAAAACAATGATACTTCAATACATGTAAATATCCACAATGAAAGATATTGTTGAAAAGTAAATAACTTGAAATTGAAAATTGCTTGGAAAGTAAATTGCTTGAAAATAAAATTGCACAACTTGGAAAGAAAGATTGCTTTGAAATATAAACTTGAGATACCAATGTTGTGAAAGTTGTGTTGGTTGATTTTATCAAATTTTAGGTCTCTCTTGAATTAGGGGAATTAAGTGTGATAGATACAAACCTAAACGATGTGACTACCCTGAATCCCTATCCCTTCAACCAAAAGGAAGTGTTGGGTGATCAAGAAGAAGGGAAAAAAAGGTCCTTCCCTAGCTCCACAGATCAAATCTGGAATTCTTGGGCACTCAAGCAAGGAGGACACATAGTGTCATGAAGCCGTACTTGACTTCAACCCCTTGTAGCCTCCCAAGTCACCCTTTTTGGTGGTAGAAGCAATAAACAGATTCAGTGCCTAATTAATCTAGCCACACGATCCTTTTTCCCTTTCTTAGTTACCTACAATCCACAAAGTGGCCAGGGGAGGAAATATGAGGCAAAAGGTGGGGCATAAATTCGATTACTTTCCAAACAATAAATTAATTACACTTTCCTTCACAATATTGCATGGATGTCTAGGCCAATCTCTTTGCAAGGTGTGGAAGAAAATTAAAGTTTGAAATAACTTGGAAATAAAATATAACAATGCCTAGCCACACAAATTTTCCTTAAGGATAAAGGTGGGAAAAAAATATGTAACTTTGCAACCTCACAACAATGGCACAATGTGGAGGACAAGCCTACCGATTTTGTGGCAAGGTGGGTGAAAAAGGAAAACTTAAATGAAAGAATTAAACTAGCCACACAACCTTCTCTTTATGGGAGAAGTGGGGAAAACAATGAAATGTAAAAACAAAAAATTCTAATCTAATCTAGCCTTGACGATTTTGTATGGATGGTTATTCCAATCTCTTTGCAAGGTGTGGGTAAACTAAATCTAAATTACAACATCATATTTTTTAATTTAGACAAGAGAATGCAAGCCCAAGAGACTCTCTTGGGTTGCTTACAATGTAAAGGAAGATGAAAAATGAAAGGGGTTTTGGTACCCAAACTCTTGGAGGCTTCCTTGAGTGTTTTTTGGGCCAAATTTGAGAAGCACTTCCCCTTGACCTGGCGAGAACCTGCACAAAACAACAAGCTATGCTTGTTGGAAAATGCTACAAAACAATTTTAGAATTAATTAATTTATGTTAGTATATGAACATAAATTAAAAGGAAAATTTCTGAACATAAAAAGGTAGTTTAAATGACTATTTCAGACCATAAAATATGCTACAATGTAAGAGGAAAAGAGGGAGATGAGAACAAAATTATAAATGAAGCCTTGAATGGTTGAATGGTTGAATGGGTGAATTTACAGATCTGACATTCACTCCTACAGACCCTTTAGTGACTTGCAATTGAGTATTTTCTTGCTATACAATACAACAAGGAGGTGAATGCATCAAATAAGTTTTCAAAATAATTTCCAAACTTGAAAGAAACAATCACAAAACTAATAGCAATACTACTACAAAGTATTCCCAAGCAAAATAATTTTCTTGGGTCTCCAAGTTAAACTAATGAAGCAAGAAATACAAGAAATGAAATGCAGCAAAATCACCTCACAAGAAAACCACAAACAACATCAAGAAGACTCCCAATGCACACCACAGATACTCCAAAGCTTCCTTTATTATTCAAAAAATGTTGTTGCAAATACTTGCAGCAAGATTTACAACGAGAGAATGGGAAAAAGAGAGAAGAGAGTGGGAGAGATTTGGGTAGCATAGAGTTTCTCTGAGAATAGATTAAGAAATGAGGAGGGGTAGGAATTCTTTTATACTTGGGAGAGAGGAAAGACCCCTGTTGAATGAGCTCCAGGTGGTATTCATCCAAGGAAAAGAGGGTAAAGTCAAGGAGGGCACACTTTTAGTGTTTTGGTAGTGAGTAGGGTTTGAGGGGTGACAGGGGAAGGGGGAAAACACCTTTTCCTTTCATCAAACATGAATTTAGACTCAAGGGGGTGCACTTAGTGTTTTGGATACCCTCTCACTTTAATTTTTTATTTTGACCAAGTAGATGAGCAAGGGGGGCACACTTTTCACTAGGTAGTGACCACTTTAAGTTGTTGGCATAGCAAGGGGGGGACTTTTTCAACATAGGAAAAAGGTTAGGAAAATGTTTTCACTCTCTCTCGTAACTTTAGTGATTTTTTACAATTTTTGGCTTTTTACCTTAGCCGATTAAATGGTGACTTTTGACTGACTTGGATTCCTCATAGACAATGACCTAGCAAAACTTGTCCATTTGAGATGAAACTTGGTCCAAAGGTGTAGGGGGTCATATGAATTTTTTTTTGAGTACCCACACCCCTATACAAAATCCCCAAGGACCAATTTTTTACATTTTACTTCAAAAATAATTGAAATTTCCATTAAATGGAAAATTTTAATAAATTAAAAAAACCTATCAAAACTTAACAAAATTCTACAAGACTTTGGGAAATGTCTAGCATGGTCATTTACAACATTCCTAAACCTTAGTCACCCCTTGGGATTGATCATTCGAACACCTTTCACCACTTTGGAGGATTATTGTGAGTGAAAAACTCAAGGATAATTAAAATGGCTTGTTAGGCCAGATTAATTACCCAAGGAAAAAAACACTCAATGAAAGGACTTCCCTAATGATAAAGTCCCAGGCAACTAACTAAAAATATTGACGTATGTTGATCTATTACATTATTATCCAACATAGAGGAGCGGGCATTCCGATTACATAGAAAGACGTGTTGGGCGCAAAATTTTCCTTGCTGAGCCATAAGTCTTCAAAATATGTTGCACGATATGGTACATATCTTCATGGTACATGACGTTGACCCCTAGTTGAAATAGGTGGTCAAAAATAGTGATGACACTTGTGTGGATTCAGATGTGTTAGCACCTGGTATGAGGTCATCTGTGGGGGATACTGGTCTGCCCATGGTGATGAGTGTGACACAGTCCTTACCTTATCATACATTTATGTTAGACATGACACAGGAGGATATCAGTGACATTCTGGAAGTGGTAGAGCAACCTTGTGTAGTATTGGAACACAAGGGACACATGGATCTACAGACCCAGGATGAGAGTCATGGCTTGGAGATAGTTGACTATATGCATACCTATCAGTATGAGGAGGGTGAGTCACCTCTTTTGGGGAGTCTATTATTAGAACAGGTTGTGGACACTAACAGTTTGATGGGATACTCACTTCCAAGACTAGTCTACAGTGATGGGGATGCACTCCTTATTGGTCGGGATGACCATATCTCATGTCTGGACACCTATTTATGGGATCCAAGTGTAGATGACATTAGTAGAGTGAGAACACAAGAGGATATAAATTCCCATACATGATACAATGTGATTCAGATGGGGGTATCAGTTAGTGATGATGTGTAGTGGCATACAAGAGGACTCAGTAGCATAGTGTACAATGGGAAGTTTAGTGCCTTATCTTTTGAGGAGTATGTTGTTGAGGATTCCATTGATGACACTAGCAGTGAGAGGCATGAGGTAGCACCTCAATAGGATTGTGATCAGGAGTCATGACACTTGACAAGACAATTGAGAGTCAGTGAGGACATGATTTTGGCATCCACTAGATGCATTGATGATACGCACGCATTGGTGGAAGGTTATTTTTGGAGGGCCTCGATGGCACATGATAGTTTATATGGGGGACTTTCCATTGATGACTTCTATACACTCAGGGAGAGAGTGACTATGATGAGGGTCGACTACCAACAATTTTTTATGGATAGAGATTACCTGTTGAAGGTTAGCGAGATGTATCATAGGGAACTGAGGGAGAAGGATGTTGAGGTGGACAGACTCACTCATGAGTTGGTGAGAACACATATATTCTTGGAAGGTGCATAGACAACCCTTTAGGAATCAAGGTCCATATTAGAGGAGCTTCTTGATGAGACTAGTTGGGGATCCACTACATCTATCTCAACAGAGAGCCAAATGTTTACTTCAGCTACTTCACCAAAGGATGTTGGCGGGTTGGTAGAGGAGCACTAGTTTATGGAGGTGCATGAGGGACACCCATGATCACTGATGGATATGGAGAGATGTGACCAGGAGACATTGGAGGATATCTATGTGTCACAGGGACCACCATTCATAAGGGGTTCTGAAATAGTTGGTCTTACATATACACCTGGGGATTCTAGAGACAGGGGCAATTATGAGGACACTTCCATTGGTGTTTCAGGATTGGATGACATCCATATAGAGGTTGACCCAATAGTACACCTTGGATACATGATGACACAAGAGCATGCAGAGGTGTAAATTGGGATTCAAAAAGATGCATTGGATTGCAGAGAGAAGACACACTTAGTGGAGCATGAATATTCCTCTTCCTTGCAACAATACATAGTTCTGGGAGATCACCTTTCCAGTAGAAACATCTATATGAGTGATGATGGAGGGAGAGTTATTTACTAACAGTTTGTGGAGTTACATATTGTTGTACCTAATGGTTGGATTTTATTGATGAGTACATGCAATTATTCACCATGGGTACCAATGGATGAGATTTTGGTCAAGTCCTTTGGATTTACGAAAGCATATGATACTTCATAGGACTACAAACGATTGCAGTTATTTATGTTAGCCTTTACCGATATTTTCATCAGTTACAACAACACAGAGGGAGATAGACAATACCAAGGGACATGGAGAGTTGATAGGAAGAGACCTCCTGACATGAGTGACTTTATTACATACAATAGGATAGGGGAGGATCATCAGAGACAAACAATTGAGGATTTGGGCATGATGAAGAGTATCTTAGGCCATGGGACAGAGGATATCTCAGAGATTTATATAGATTCATATTCTCATGGGGACGAGGATGGAGGGCTTACAAAATTTATCAATATGACACATCAAAAGTTAGTGGGGATTGGAAGTGACTAACTTCCAAATTTTACATGGGATTCGAGAGTCCATCTGGTCAGTAGTTTTCTTCATCTTATGATGGTTCGGGTTGCGCTGGAGAGAAGCATACTTCACTCTTGGATTATTTTGAGAGGGTTTGATGGGATTTTTTCTATGTGGCAAGACAAATTCTCCTTGTTGATACTTGTGATCGAGTATGGTGATGGATGGGCATATTTTGGTTCCACAGGGATACCTTTACAGGTTCAGCTTCTTGGTAGCAGGCCCAATTATCACAAGTATTTTAGCATGAGGATCCAGGAGTGGGGGATATAGTATGTATACAATGAAAAAAAATCATGATCAGAGTAGTGTAGCATCAACGTGATGGTCCCTTTCATAGATTAGCATGGGACCCTCGGATTATAGGGCTCGGCATTTCATTGACTAATGGAGGCGAGTGGATCTTTGCAGGGGAAAATCACTTTGATTTTCCATTGAGCTTCAATTTTTGGGGAGCATGTAACTTGTTGGTGATTCTTTTAGGTTCGGTAGTACCTCACTATGGAAGCAACACATTCAGTTGGTGGAGGTCGTGTTGCGTTTGGTATGGTCTTGGAGGTCAGACTCATTTCGGGTGGAGACCGTGTGTTATTTGCAGGAGACTCATGGTGTTGATATCTTATAGGACTATACTTCACAGGGAATTGTAGTTCACATCTAGATATGGGATCCAAGGATTTGAGTGCTAGGTAGTCCAGAGTTTGATGGGGTCGAGATCTTAGTAGAGTGGTTTTTTGGGGAGTTGACCGAGGATCGGGTACACACAATCATTCTACTCATCGGGAGAATTTGGGTATCATGTATGGTGATCACTTGGAGGGGCCATATCTTGAGGAGGGATTACTACAGGTCACATATATGGATATGGAATCCTGGTATCACATACAGATTGATTCAATTATTTCTTGAGGACAAGCAATATTCTAGCAGGAAGGACTGTAATGTCCCCATTTTTGGACATTATTATGTTACAGAGTGTTATGCTTACCAGAGTAGTTAGATGGGGGTGATAGCAAGTTCAAGAGATATTGAGGGGTTTTATTGGTCCTGACTTGCATTCATCATCATATTTCATCATCAGGGTCCATTCAACACAACTTGGCTTTGGTTCTGTTGCATTCCTACGATTTCCGTGATTTTGAGTTATTATGAGTCATATTTTAATTAATTTCACTAAGAAGGTCATATTGGGCATAATACTTGGATAAACCTCTTAGTGTAATAGCTCATCGGAATTGGGAGGAAGAGCACAATAGTATTAGATGATGAGAACTAACTTTCAGTGGCTGGAGAAGCCATAGGGACTAACAAATCACTTTTTAGAGGCAAAAAAACCAATTAATTAATAAAATGATTTAATTAAAAAATAATAAAAGTAAAGTAAAAGTCACTTGGAGGGAAAAAGGTGAACATGGGGGATAAAAGAGAGGTAGGGGCCCCTATTCTCTCATTATGTTGATTATCATTTTGATGTCTGGCTTCTTTCTAGAGAGCCCATGATACTTGGGGTTTTTGACTGAACAAACTCTAGAGATCTGCTTAGTGGTGAAAGATCCCACCTTTCCTGATCCAAGCTTGGCCAAGGAGGTGAAATATTCCTAGAGAAGATAATCATCTAAAACAAGGAAAAATGTTGGAACATTGAGATCTTCTGTATTCGGCTTGGGAGGGATTTTGGAAGCCAATATCTTCATCTTATATTGTATGTTGTAGGTGTTATGACACAAGTTTTAGGTTGGGAAAATCCTGACCCAACCACAAAACAAGTGCTACAACTTGGGAATCCTACACCCATTGTCACCTCGATGTAGGTCATGTGCTTCAAGGGTGATTAGGTCACTCTTTGGAGGTGATCCCAGTGACCCTAGGGGGGATGGATATGGAGGGAAATGGAAGTGAATCCCCTAGAGGTCAAATTTAAGTGGAAATAAAGGTAGGAAGAGATTCCTTGTAAGTCAAGTAATTGTTGCCCCATAGGTATAGTAATTCTCCGGATGATTGTACCTGCCCGAGACACAAGAAAAGACATTTTGCAATGATATATGCTAGTTTGATCAACAATTTAATCTTGTTGTCCCTGATTTGCAGTAGAAGATGACAGTTTATATCAACAAATAAAACATCTAAATCAACATGCAAAGATACAAACTAGTTAAGTAAATTAGCATTAATAATATCAATGAATATAGGCTAAAAAATGGCACTTGAGAAGCAAGAGAAGATGGTTGTTGTAAATATGTATTTTCTGTAGAAAATTGCAGCCTTATGGTTGTAGCATTCAATGGCATACAATAGAAAAATAAACCACACAAAAATGCCAAGAAATATCCCAAAAGATGTGCCCTAGTTAGTAGAGTAAGTGAGGAAAATTAGAGAGTTATTCTAGCGTTAGTTTAGGAGTTATGAGAGTGTTAGTGGCTAGGGTTATGCAGACTTAATGGTTGTAGTTTAAATTTTATAACAACAATTAAAGTATTGGGAGAGAGGGGACACCCTAGTGGGGGAAGACTCCTCTCAATGAGGAATGTTATCCTCATTTCGTGGATAACTAAGGAGATGATATCTCGAGGCCCTCAGGTTGTAGATATGGAGTGCCAAGAGACTACATGAACAACAATATCATGTGCACAGATGGAAAACCCAATCAGCACCATAGTTGGTCACAAGTTTGCAGATGGCATCCACCACACCAGCTGGATTTTGGAAGGAAGAGGGCCTTGCTCCATGAGGTACAAGCCAGTATTATGGTGAGAATCATTTCAATATTCAAGCCATTTGATTATGTTGTATCTTAGATTTCTCTAGATTCATGATATGTGCTTGGACATTATGCCTTTTTCCCTGCTTCACCTTGGAGGTTGACATTTTTCCATAGTAAGTGGTTTTCCTTAGGGATGGGTTTACTATGGGGAATTCCCTTGATGAGCCATCGTACCATTCCCGACCATACTTACCACTTTCCATCATTGGTCTCCTTTTTTCCCTTATCTCTTGGGATCTTAGGGTGTATTGACCCAAGAAGGGGTTGTCCCTCATTCTATGGGAAGAAGGGGCTAAATGCATAGAGGGTTTGGTGTTGGGTAAAAGATAAAATCCTTATATAAACCTTCCATACGCTTTGCCCAGGGATCACCCAAGAAAGCAACAAAATGCTTATCTTTGAATAAATGGGACCCACAATATAATAAATAAATGCTTAAAAGGTTAGTTGAAGTATATGAGGTCTCATCACGAACCGACCTATCACGTCCATGGATATCTAGTGGTATGAAATTGTCATCATCTTGTCACCAAACCATGGCAGTAACTCTTAGTTGCATGGCCGAGAGAAAGGGGGTCTCATCACGATCCAACCTTCTCATTTCCATTAGGCATTTGTGGGTGACATTGCCACCACCTGGTCACCATGCCAAGGCAATGACCTTGAATCTCTCCTTGTTCTATTATTAAAGAAAATATAAAGAAATAAATATAAAAGGAAAATGATGGGCTTGGAAAAAGTGCATTGCAGACAAAGGTACCACACACCCTCTACAAAGGCACCCATGAATGAGACACTATGACCCCTAGTATGCCATGAGCCCTATGCCCATTGATTCTTGAGCCCCATCCACCTCATACACTTTACATGGATTAGAGAGGGACCTCTTGTAAGATCTCCTTGACCTAGGGGAAGATCTACCCAATAGGACACCTCGTCAACCCTCCCATACTTAAGCTTGACAAGTTGCATAGTGTCTTTGAGTTGTTAATTCTTTGATATGGTGATATTTGATGCACATGCTTGAATGAATTATTTATTGATTGGATTAACTTATCATGATGTTATGACTTGAGATCCTTGGAGGGCATGTTCATTTGTCTTTGCAGGACCTAGCTGGTGGACAGTTTTGGGAGAGCAAGCCTAGGTTGGGATTCCATGGGGATACAAGCCCACAAGTTGGATGCCAAGGGCCCGCATGCCAGATGAGAGATATCAAACTTTTAAGGCCTCAAATATGACTTGGAAAACAAATCCTATCCCCCACATGCCAAATGTTTTTCCTAGGAGAGGCAAAACACCACTTCTAGAAACATGACGTCACCTAGGGGGTTAGGGTTTGGTGGTGAGGTGCCACTCATTTACACATTCATGTTTGATGAGGAGAAGGGTCTTCACCATGATATGAGTGCCTAGATTCTTGACACGTGGCCTTTGGAGGCCCATCCATACTTCTCCAACACCAATGACTTCCTCAAAGTGGCAAAACGTCCCCTAAATAGGTGACGTCCTCATAAATCAGGGTTTAATTTGTGCAAATGATGAAATTTTAAGTGAATTGTTTAATATTACTTTGTTAAGGGGGAAATATTATGGTTTTTGACCCCTAATATTGTGTTTTACTCCTTATTTTGTGGACAAGCTATGTTAGCTAAATTTTGTATAAATAGAGATCATAAGATCTCATTTTAAAATATAACTCTCCCTCTTGTGAGAGATTTGGTCTGAAATTTTCAGCCTTCGTAGATATTTTATCCCTTGTGCACTTTTGTATGGATATACTTATGAATGGTTGATGGAAGAAGTAATGTGTTATCCTTGGAAGGCTATTCTATTGTTATTTTGGTGGATTATATTAGCATCTTTCCTTGAATTGGTATGGTTTTTACTTTATTGCTATCATTTGTTTCAAATCAAGGTTATTGTGCTAGGAACTAGGTGGGAAGTATAAGGGCATACACCCCCACCTTATACATCATCGCTTTATGCTTCATATTATTGCTTAGACAAGGGTTTGCTAACAGAAGTATAAGGGCATACACCCTCTTAGCCTAAACCCTAGCCTAGAGAAACTTGCCTTGGGAAGTAAAAGGGCTTACACCCTGAAGGAGGTAGCTTCTCTAATCTCCTTTTACTCCAATAAACCAATAGTAAAGGCACTAGTCATGCTATTTTTTTCATTGGCAATATAAAATCATTGCCTTGGGAAACACAATTTTTGACCTTTTGAAAGTTCTCTTGCTTGAAGTTGATTTGTCTCATTGAGAGGAGTTTTCCCCCACTAGGGCATCCTCTTTCTCCCAATACTCTAATTGTTGTTTTCAACCTTAAACTACAACCATTAGGGCTACATAACCCTAGCTAATAACACTCTCATAACTCCTAAACTAACCCTAGACAAGCTCTCTAACTTTGCTCATTTACTCTACTAACTAGGGCACATATTTTGAGCTAGTTCTTGGCAACTTTTCACTGTTGATTTTGTTGTTGTTTGCCATTGAATTATACAACCATAAGGCTAAATTTTTCTTTAGAAAACACATGTTACAACAACCATCTTATCTAGCTTCTTAAGTGCCTTGTTTCAGCCTATGTTCATTGTTAAATTTAATGTTGATTTACTTAACTAATATAGATCTTTATATGCTTATTTCAGATGTTTTATTTTCTAATATAAGCTGATATATACTGCTGAAAAATAGGGAAAACAAGATTAAATTTATGATCTAACTAACATCTATCATTGCAAAGTGTGTTCTCTTGTGTCTCGGGCAGGTACAATCACCCAAAGAAGTACTATAGTTTTTGGGTAGCCATTACTTGACTTGCAAGGTGTCTCTCCCTACCTTTGATTCCACTTAGAATTGACCTCTAGGGGATTTACTTCCACTTCCCTCCATATCCATCTCAATCCCCCTAAGGTCATCGGGATTGCCTCCCTAGAGTGACCTAGTCACTCTTGAAGTGTGGGACCTACATCGAGGTGACATTGGGTGTAGGATTCCCAAGTTGTAGCAGTTGTTCTGTGGTTGGGTCGGGATTTTCTCAACCTACAACTTGCACTATAAAATTTTGGCACTGTTGTCATGGAGGATTTTGAATCCTCTTCGTTCCTAACGACACTTTGGTAAACTATCCCAAATCCTTTCTCTTAGCTTGTGTGGTGACTCAACCAAAGGGACATTCCCTTTCCACCTTTCTTCATGAGTTCATTTTGAAACTCATCTGGAAACTCCACCTTCCCAGAACCCTTCCTTTCCTTTTTTCCCTCTTTCCATCCTTTAATGAGCCTTGATCTCATTTGGAGATTCCATTAAGGTGTCCTTTCAATCAATAGAAATATTGCACAATGGGATGAACTCCCATCCAAAAATTGTTATGCCTCGAGGAAGGAACTTTTACAGATGGAAAAGGAAAGGGCTACCAATAAAGTTGTTGAGGAAATGATGACTCTCATAAGAGAGTTTTTTCCTGTCCCTTACGATGAAGAAATATTCGAAGAATAGACATATGAATAAAGTCATCAAGAAGAGAACACAATGAGTTGTGACCCTTTTGAAGACCTTGATGATGCTTTATTCCATGACCTTGAAAGTGAAGAAGTATCGGAGGAAACCTTGGATATGACATATCCCCTTGAAGAAAAGAAAGAAAATAATTATGCACTCATAATCAAGCCTCTTGTGATGAAGAGGCGATGGAGGGGCTTGTCTATAAAAATAAAGAAGAATTATGATAAAGAACAACATATTGAGGCACCACTATCTTTGATCACGCTTGATGAAGGAAAGGTTGTCCAACCTTATTTACCTCCTAATGTTGAAGAAGCAATCAATCTTGATGATGAATAATTTGAAGGTACAGTTGAGGACGTCCATCCCTCTGCTCGTCTTGCACAAAAAGATGAAAATATGGCCAATTTCAGTCATATTAATGGTCTTATGAAAGTACCCTTCGATATGATTGATGAACCTATAAACACTTTCATAGATATTGGCAGACGCAGATGGATATTAGTTGTATCAAATTTGATAGAGACCCCATCTATGACATTGAGGGTAGCTCTCAAGCAGAGAGGGTGTCATCATCAGAGGAGTGGTCCTCATACATATATGATTCAGATGTTTGGTTGCCTGGTGATGATATGGTTACATATTTGTTCCATCCCTTAGAGGATGACTTGTCACAACATACTCAGAGTAATATTTAGTCATCCTTTGGTACATACCCTTTTGAAGATGTAGATTTGTTTTATGAGGACTTCCAACCATTGTACTTAGATGTTGAGCAATACTAGGAAGTGTCCACCTTAGAGCATTCAAAGGTTCATTCTTCAAATCGGAAGTATTTTCATCTTGGATATTTCCATGGATATTCATAGGGGAAGAGGCGGTGTTTTTCTACACATGAGACTGTTCCCTACCTCTTACCCTCTTCTCCAAGAGACCATGTAGTATTTTTTCGATCTCTCATTTCCTCTCAGTGCTCGAAAAGTAGTGATTCTTTGTGTGTGGATGAATATGAGCCTTCTTCTACATATAGTATCCCCCTTCAAAGATGGATTGATCAATCTTGTGTCTACACTTTCAGGTGGGATGATCAGGCTAATGGTTTCTCTTTCCAGTAGGATTTCCTCTCTCCCACCCTTATTCATGAGTTTTATTTCATGATTGATTATATGTGGATTTATACTCATGATTATTATGTGCTTGACTTGTCTTTGTTGTATTATATGATTAAGAATAGGGTGGGGTACTTTCATGAGATGATCAAATGGTTACATTGGTTGTATGAATTCACCTAACATCATCCAGCATGTGATCTTCAGGGCCCCAAGGCCCCAGGTAAGTAGGTAAGTCATTTTGATTCCCTTCATTTTCATATTGATTGCTCATATTAGTTTATATTCATTTCATTTTCATTTTTCTCTACTTGCATATTGATTTCATGCTTAGTTTATAATTTTTTGAAAAAAATGTCAAAATTTTTATTTTCTAGTTCAGTGGGTTTTGATTATGATCATATGAGAGTAAGGATGAGTAGGCCATCCTACACTTGAAATTTTGATGTTTCCTTGCAGGAATAGGTCTACTAGGAGATTATGGGGTTCTCATGCACTATATGATGAGAACGTGTTCCCAAGTAGGAGCTAGATGTTATCCCCATTTTGTGGATAACTAAGGATATGATGTCTCGAGGCCCTCGGGTTGCAAATATGGAGTGGCGAGAGAATAAATGACCAACAATAACCTTTTCACAGATGGAAAACCCACTCACCACCACAAATGGTCACAGGTTTGCAGATGGCATCCACCACACCAGCTAGCTTTCGGAAGGAAGTGGGCCTATCTCCATGAGGTACAATTATGTATTATGGTGAGCATCATTTCAATATTCAAGCCATTTGATTGTGTTGTATCTTACATTTCTCTAGATTTCATGATATGTGCTTGGACATTATGCCTTTTTCGTTGCTTCACCTTGGAGGCTGACATTGTTCCCTGGTAAGTGGTTTTCATTAGGGATGGGTTTACTACTGGGAACTCCCTTGATGAGCCATCGTACCATTCCCAACCATACTTACCACTTTCCATCATTGTTCTCCTATATTTCCTTATCTCTTGGGATTATAGGGTGTATTGACCCAAGAAGGGGTTGTCCCTCATTATATGAGAAGAAGGGGCTAAATCCCCAAACAAGTTGGTTTTGGGTAAAAGATAAAAGCCTTATAAAAACATTCCAAATTCTTTTCCCAGTGATCACCCAAGAAAGAAATAAAATGTTTATCTTTGAATAAATGGGACCCACAATATAATAAACAAATGCTTAAAAGGTTAGTTGAGGGATAGGATGTCTCATCACGAGGTGACCTATCATGTCCATGGATATCTAGTGGTATGACATTGTCATAATCTAGTCACCAAACCAGGGCAATGACTCTCAGTTGCATGACTGAGAGAAAGGGGGTCTCATCACGATCCAACCTTCTCATTTCCATTAGGTATTTGTGGGTGACATTGCGACCACCTGGTCCCCACGCCAGGGCAGTGACCTTCAATCTCTCCTTGTGATATTATGAAATAAAATATAAAGAAAGAAATATAAAAGGAAAATGACGGCCTTGGAAAAAGTGCATGGCAGACGAAGGTGCCACACACCCTCTACAAAGGCACCCATGAATGAGACACTATGACCCCTAGTATGTCATTAGCCCTATTCCCATTGAGTCTTGACCCCCATCCACCTCATACAATTTACATGGCTTATAGAGGGACCACTTGGAAGCTCTCCTTGACCTATGGCAAGATCTACCCAATAGGACACCTCTTGGAAGCTCTGTTTGACAAGTCGCATGGTTTCTTTGAGTTGTTAATTGTTTGATATGGTGATATTTAATGCACATGCTTGGATGTTTTATTTATTGATTGGATTAACTTATCATGATGTTATGACTTTAGATCCTTGGAGGGTGTGTTCATTTGTCTTTGCAGGACCTAGTTGGTGGACATTTTTGGGAGAACAAGCGTAGCTTGGCATTCCATGGGGATATAAGCCCATAGGTTGGATGCCAAGGGCCAGCATGCTAGATGAGAGATATAAAACTTGGAAGGCCTCAAATATGACTTGGAAAACATATCCTAGCCCCCACATTCCAAACGTTTTTCCTAGGAGAGGCAAAACGTCACTTCTAGAGACATGACGTCACCTAGGGGGTTAGGGCTTGGTGGTGAGGTTCCACTCATTTACACATGGGTGTTTGACGAGGAGAAGGTTATTCACCATGATATGAGTTCCTAGATGCTTGACACATGGCCTTTGAAGGCCCATCCATGCTTCTCCAACACCAATGACTTCCTCAAAGCGGAAAAATGTTCCCTAAATGGGTGATGTCCTCCAAAATTAGAGTTTAATTTGTGCAAAGATGAAATTTTAAGTGAATTGTTTAATATTACTTTGTTAAGGGGGAAATATTATGGTTTTTGACCCCTAATATTGTGTTTTACTCCTTATTTTGTGGACAATCTATGTTAGCTAATTTTTGTATAAATAGAGATCATAAGATCTCATTTTAAAACATTTTTCTCCCTCTTGTGAGAGACTTGGTCTGAAATTTTAGGCCCTCTGTTGGGAATTATCAACTGGGATTCGTAATCAGTAGAGTTGATGCACTATATGTGCCGATAACATATAGGTTCCTATGTCTATTTAGTATATCTTAGATAAGAAAACCATTTAGAAACCAACACACTTTTAAAAATAACAATCTTCACACAATTCGAAAGTTGGAAGCAAAACTCATAAACAAACAAAA
>ML786497.1:83047-159227 GCA_009831015.1 Picea engelmannii | reverse complement strand
AAACCTCGTTAAAGAAAACATAAACTCAAATTTATGTTCTATTCTATCTCAAACTTTGTTTTAAACTAGATTCTACAATCATAAATCAAAGCATAATCTAAATATAAATGCATGTGGGGTTAGTGTATGAGTTTGCAAACTCATTCCTAATTATAAAATCAATGCATATTAATAGAAAGCCTCCATACTAACCTGCAAAAGAGAATTAAAACAGTTAAACTACAACAACAAATTAAAGAAATGAAGGAACAGTTCATGTACAGGAAATAAAGAGACATCTAAGATATGAAATGCATAAATAACACAGAGAACAATTATCAGACTGCTGGTGGGCCCCCCAACAAGTTGTGATCACCTTTCAAACGCACACCACGAGCTCAGCAAAATGATTTCACCATTAAAACTTGAAAAACGCAGTCTTATACAATTATGGCAATTGAAAAATGCAAAAACAAAAGAAAACGTTTTTATCTCTATCCTCTACTTTGTCTACTGCTCCTTAGCTATTGTATGACCACCACAGTGGTATTTATAAGATTTACAGACCAAGTGGTCTACCACAGGAGGTTAGAACTGCTTCTAAAATTGGTAAATTTCATTAATGGTGCCCTAACTGTCGAAACTGAGTGAGCCAATAATCGCCTTCTTTGGACAACTGAAATCGAGTTGTCTTGAGTTTAGTAGCTGGAGGGGGCAATCATGAAGAAAACCCATGTGCCTGATTTTTCAATCGATGGCCACCAATGCCATAACCGCCAACTCGCCTTGCATTTTTGTGCAATACTGGTGCCGGAACGAGTGTTGGATCAAGTGTCGTAACTGAGAACCATGAACTGCTCTTAATTCGTTCACAATTTCAGGAAACGGCTCGTGAAGGGCCTAATTGGGCATACTACGCACAAAACCCATGTGCCGGATTTTTCAGATTCCACTTCATCCTCCCAAAAATTAATGTTTAAGTTTGCTGCCTGTAATAGTGTCGGATGAAGTACTGGACGGAGTGCTGGATGGGAAAACGCCTTGTGATTCTGCCCTGTAACACCAAAAAAACACGAATTAACTCTTGGAAATCATAGAACATGATTAATTACACTTGATTTGATCATTAAACATGAATTACATGTACCTTATGCCGATCATACCATTTTATTATCAAATTCTCCAAAAAGATCCTTCAAAAAGATGAAAAACACATATATACATATGGAAAAAGTGTATAATAACCGTCATGAAAATGATCATATCTCGGGCCCAACAACAACCAAATCTCCATGATCTTCTCCTTGGAATAGGCTTGAATTATTTCCTCAAATCTTGAAATGGTGGAGGAAGTATTCGAGAAGTTTTTTTGAATTAATCCTTCACATATTCCTACACATGATAAAGCTCACACATTTTTGAGTTGAAAACATGTCAATTTTCTAATATTTAATCACAAATTCCCTTTTAATACTAAAATAAATGATTTGGAAAATAATAAGGTTAAACCCATATTTAATTATGAAAATGGTATCATAAAAGGTTAATGGGGAGATGAAATGTGAAGAATGATGAAGGGAAAGGTGGATGAAAATACGACATTTCTGAGTCCCAACACCCTCTTAGCTCTTTTATCCCTTGTGCACTTGTGTATGGCTATACTTATGAATGGTTGATGGAAGAAGTGATGTGCTAGCCTTGGAAGGCTATTCTATTGTTATTGCAGTGGATTATCTTGGAATCTTTTTTGGAATTGGTATGGTTTTTACTTTCTTGCTATCATCTGTTTCAAGTCAAGATTATTGTGCTAGGAACTAGGTGGGAAGTATAAGGGCATACACCCCCACCTTAGTCTTTATCACTTTATGCTTCATATTATTTTTTAGACAAGGGTTTACTAAGAGAAGTATAAGGGCATATGAAGGATTAGTAAGATTCGCCAAGGTTTCTACATTTTGAAATAAATTTCCATCCTTAAAATCATCTTTGTTTAGATGTTTTATTCGCTGATATAAGCTGATATATATTGCTGCAAAACAGGGACATCGAGCTTAGCTTTCTGATCCAACTAACATCTATCATTGAAAAGTGTGTTCTCTTGTGTCTCGGGTAGGTACAATCACCCAAAGAAGTACTATAGTTGTGGGACAACCATTACTTGACTTGCAAGGAATCTCTTCCTAACTTTAATTCCACTTAGAATTGAACTCTAGGGGCTTTACTTCCACTTCCCTCCATCTCCATCTCAATCCCCCTAGGGTCACCAGGATCGCCTCCCTAGAGTGACCTAGTCACCCTTGAAGTGCGAGACCTACATCGAGGTGACATTGGGTGTAGGATTCCCAATTTGTAGCACTTGTTCCGTGGTTGGGTCGGGATTTTCCCAACCTACAACAAGGAAAATCAACTTCAAGCAAGAAAACTTTCAAAAGGTCAAAAATTATGTTTCACAAGGAAATGATTTTATATCTCTTGTGAAAAAAAGAGTATGAATAGTTCCTTTACTATTGGGTTAATGGAGCCAAATAAACAATATCTAGAGAAGCTACCTCCTTGGGGGTGTAATCCATTTTACTTACAAAGGAAAGTTTCTCTAGCTAGGGTTTAAGCTAAGAGGGTGTATGCCCTTATACTTCTCTTAGCAAACCCTAGTGTAATCAATGAGATGAAGAAATAAATGATGAAGGATGTGGTGGGGGGGTATTCATTTATACTTCCCACCTATCTCCTAGCATGACAATACTTGAATTGACAAAATGATATCATAATAGTAAAAAATCATACCAAGATCAATAGAAATGCCAAGATAATCCACCATAAGAGCTAGAAAAGCATCATCCAAGGCTAGTGCCTCACTCCTCTATCAACCATTCATCAATATATCCATAAACAAGTGCACAAGAGCTAAAAAGAGCCAAGTGTAGAAAACATTTCAAACCAAGTCCTCTCACAAGAGGGAGAGTTATGTCTAAAATGAGACCTTATGATCTCTATTTATACAAATGTCACCAAGGCGACTTATCCACAAATTAAGGAGTAAAACATAATATTAGGGGTCAAAACCCCTAATATTTCCCCATTTCACAAAGTAATTCATTTAAAATTCACTTGTGCACATAAGAAAACCATAATTTTAGAAGGATGTCTCCCTTTTAGGGGACGTTTTACCACTTTGAGGAATTCGTTGGTGTTGGAGAAGCATAAGTAGGCCTCCAAAGGCCACATGTCAGGAATCTAGATGATCTCACCATGGTGAAGACCCTCTTCTCTTTAAAGTGTCCAAGTGTAAATGAGTGGCACTTCACCACCAATCCCTACCCCCCTAGGTGACGTCATGTCTCTAGAAGTGATGTTTTGCCTCTCCTAGGAAAAACGTTTGGCATGTGGGGGCTAGGATATGTCGTGCAATTCATAATTAAGGCCTTCCAATTCTTATCTTTATCATCCCTCATGCGGGCCCTTGGCATCGAACCTGTGGGATTGTAGCCCCATGGAAGCCCAAGCTAGGATTTTCCCCCAAAATTGTCCACCAACTATGTCCTGCAAAGACAAATGAGCACCCCCTCCAAGGGTATCAACTCATAACATCATGATGAGTGAATCCAATCAATAAATAATTTTTCTAAGCATGTGCATCAAAGATCACTATATCAAACAATCAATTGCTCAAAGACACTATGCGACTTGTCAAGCTTGAATATGGGAGGGTTGTCGAGGTGTCCTATTGGGTATATCTTGCCCTAGGTCAAGGATAGTTTCCAAGAGATCCATCTCTAATCCATGTAAAGTGGATGAAGTGGTTGGGGTCAAGAATCAATAGGCATAGAGCTCGTGACATACAATGGGTCGTAGTGTCTCATTCATGGGTGCCTTTGTAGAGGGTGTGTGGTACCTTCATCCACAATGCACTTTTTCCAAGCCCATTAATTTCCTTTTATATTTCTTTGTATTTTCTTTCAATATAGCATAAGGAGAGATTGAAGGTCATTGCCCTGGCTTGGTGATTAGATGATGGAAATGTCACCCACAAACACCTTGTGGAAATGAGAAGGTTGGCTTGTGATGAAACCCCATTTATCTCATCCATGCAGCTGAGAGAAATTGCCCCGGTTTGGTGACCAGATGATGACAATGTCATACCAATAGATATTCATGGACGTGATAGGTCGGCTCGTGATAAGACCTCCAATCCTTCAATTAACCTTTTAAGCATTCTTCATTATATTGTGGGTCCCCTTTACTCAAAGATAAACACTTTATTGCTTTCTTGGGTGATCCCCGGGAAAATCATCTGGAAGGTTTATATAAGGATTTTATCGTTTACCCAACATCAACCCCTCTGGGCCTTTAGCTCCTTCTTCCCATAGAATGAGGGACAACCCCTTCTTGGTTCAAGACACCCTAGAATACCAATAGATAAGGAAATGGAGGGGAATAATGATGAAAAGTGGTAAGTATGGTTGGGAATAGTATGATGGCTCGTCAAGGTAGTTCCTGGTAGCAAACCCATTCCCAAGGGAGACCACTTACTAGGGCACAATGTCAACCACCAAGGTGAAGCAGGGAAAAAGGTATAATGTCCAAGCATATATAATGAAATATAGAGCAATATAAGATACAACATAATCAAATGGATTGAATATTGAAATGATGCTCACCATAATAGTGACTTGTACCACATGGAGAAAGTCCCACTACCTTCCGGAAGCGACCTGGTGTGATGGATCCCATTTGCAAACCTGTGACCGTCTGTGGTGGTGAGTGGGTTTTCCATCTGTGCAAAAGGGTATTGTTGGTCATGTAGTCTCTCAACACTCCATATCTGCAACCTGAGGGCCTCAATACATCATCTCCTTAGTTATCCAAAAAATGTGGATACCATCTGGCTCCTACTTCAGCATGTTCTCATCGTAGAATGCATGAGAACCGCAACATCTCCCGGTAGACATTTTCCTGCGAAGAAACATCAAACTATCAAGTGCAGGATGGCCTACTCATCCTTGTTCTCATATGATCAAAACCAATTAAGATAGAAAAATAAAATTTTGACATTTGTTTTTATAAATTCTGAACTAAGCATGAAATCAATATGAAAGTAGAGAGAAATGAAAATGAAATGCATCTAAACTAGTATGAGAAATCAAGATGCAAATGCAGGAAATAAAAATGACTTACCTACTTACTTGGGGCCTTGGTGCCCTGAATATCACGTGTTGGATGATGTTAAGTGAAGTCATACAACCATTTGATCATCTCATCAAAGTATCTCCCTCTGTGCTTAATCCTATAATACAACAAAGATAAGTTAAGCACATAATAATAATGAGTATAATTACACATATAATCGATCATGAAATAAAACTCATGAAGATGGGTTGGAGGGAAGTCATGTTGGAAATAAAAACCATCAGCCTGATCATCCCACCTGAAAGTGTAGCCATAAGGTTGATCAATCCATCTCTGAAGTGGGATACTATATGTAGATGAAGGCTCATCTTCATCTGCGCATAAAGACTCGGTGCTTGTTCAGGGATGAGAGGAAAAAAATATCAAAAGAATACTGCATGGTCTCTTGGAGAAGAGGGTAAGAGGTAAGGAATAGTCTCAAGTGTAGAAAAATACTGCCTTTTCCCCTGTGAATCTCCATGGAAATATCCAAGATGAAAATACTTTTGTTTTGAAGAATGAATCTTTGACTGCTCTGAGGTGGCCATGTACTGGTATTCATCAAAATCTGAGAAAAATGGTTGGAATTGCTCATAAAACAAACCTGCATCCTCAAAAGGGTATGTACCAAAGGATGACTTAGGATCACTCTGAGTATGATGTGACAAGTCATCCTCAAAGGGGAAAAAAAAATCTATAACCATATCATCACTAGGATGCCAAGCATTTGAATCATATATGTATGAGGACCACTCCTATGATGATGAAAAATCATCCCCCTATGCCTAAGAAACACTCTCAATGTCATAAATGAGATCAATATCAATACTGAAACAACTCACATCCCCTCTACGTCTCCCAACCTGTATGAAATCATCAATGTGTTCGTCAACTATATCTGAGGGTTGTTCCACGAATTCATCTGCACCATAGGAGCTTATCACTTCCTCACAAGACTGGATAACATCATTTTCTTCAAAAGGGAAAGAAGATAACAAAGTCTCTTTCAAGCCTTCTTCAAGAGAAACTTCATCGAGATCCTTTGGGCAATTTTCTTCATTTCCAAAGTCATGGAACAAAGAATCATCATAGTTCTCAAAAGGATTATAAGTCATCATGTTCTCTTCTTGATGTACAGGAGGAGAAGAGGTCTTGATGTCCTCATCAAGTAGAAGAGCAGATACATCATACCTCTCATCCATATCTTCTTCATCAAGATATTTTTCAAGATTTTCTTCATCTATTGTCTCGTCATCGATCGAAAAACCTTCTCGGCAAAGAGTGTGTTTGAGCTCTTGGAAAGCATCTTGCAAAGTTTGAGTAGATGGTCGATATTTCCTGAGAAATTATTCAATGAGGTTTGTAGAAGAAGTGATACTCTTTGGATCACATTAGTGTGCAAGCCAATCCTTTTGACTTGATTCCAGTGAAGACACAAAAATTTTCATTAGCACATCTTCATGTAGCACATTTAAGCTAGATGCATACTTCATATAATTCACGACATGGGTGACGACTAGAGCTTGATCACTGTCAAATTTGGGGCAACTTGCTCTCCATTGTGTTGGAAAATGATTTGTATAGCCAGGGACATTCTGAACATCAAGATAAGGGTACACATTATGGAATTCCCATGGAAAGTCCCATGAGGCCATGGTTCCATCACTTAGGGTAATACCTCAATGGAGTTTCCAAATGAGCTCAAGGGTTATTAAGGATGGAAAGGAGGAAAAGGGAAAGGTGGGTTCGCCAGATGAGTTTCAAAATAAACTCATCAATAAGGGTGGAAAGGGAATGTCCCTTGGACGGAGTCGTCGAGTAAGCTAAGGGAAAGGCTATGGGTAGCTTACCAAATTGTAGTTAGGGTACGAAGAATATTCAAAATCTTCCCCGAAAACGATGCCAAAATGTTATAGCGCAAGTTGTAGGTTGGGAAAGATCAACCCAACCACAAAATAAGTGCTACAACTTGGGAATCCTACACCCAATGTCACCTCAATGTAGGTCATGCGCTTCAAGGGTGACTAGGTCACTCTTGGGAGGTGATCCTAGTGACCCTAGGGGGATGGAGATTGAGATGGAGGGAAATGGAAGTGAAGCCCCTAGAAGTCAATTTTAAGTAGAATGAAAGGTAGGAAGAGATGACTTGTAAGTCAAGTAGTGTTTCCCCACATGTCTAGTATTTCTCCAAATGATTGTACCTGCATGAGACACAAGAACAAACACTTTGCAATGATATATGTTAGTTGGATCAGAAATTTAATATTTTTGTCCCTAATTTGCAGTAGTAGATGACAATTTATATCAACAAATAAACATCTAAATCAACATGCAAATATCTAAACTAGTTAAGTAAATTAGCATCAAGATTAACAATGAATATAGGTTAAAAATGGCACTTAAGAAGCAAGAGAAGATGGTTTTTGTAAATATGTATTTTATGAAGAAAATTTCAGCCTTATGGATGTAGCATTCAATGGCTTAAAACAGTAAAATAAACCACACAAAAGCGCCAAGAGCTATCCCAAAAGATGCACCCTAGTTAGTAGAGTAAGTGAGGAAAATTAGAGAGCTACTCTAGGGTTAGTTTAGGAATTATGAGAGTGTTAGTGGCTAGGTTTATGCATCCCTAATGGTTGTAGGTTAAATTTTATAACAACAATTAGAGTATTGGGAGAGAGGGGACACCCTGGTGCGGAAAGACTCCTCTCAATGAGGCAAATCAACTTCAAGCAAGAAAACTTTCAAAAGGTCAAAAATTACATTTCTCAATGCAATGATTTTATATCTCCAATGCAAAAAAGAGTATGAATAGTGCCTTTACTATTGGGTTAATGGAGTTAAATAAACAAGAGCTAGAGAAGCTACCTTCTTGGGGGTGTAAACCCTTTTACTTCCCAAGAAAATTTTCTCTAGCTAGGGTTTAAGCTAAGAGGGTGTATGCCCTTATACTTCTCTTAGCAAACCCTAGTGAAATCAATGAGATGAATCAATAAATTATGAAGGATATGGTGGGGTTGTATTCCCTTATACTTCCCAACTGTATCCTAGAATAACAATATTTAACTTGAAAAAATGATAGCATAATAGTAAAAAACCATACTAAGATCAAGAGAAATGCCAAGATAATCCACCACAAGAGCTATAAAAACATCATCCAAGGCTATCACCTTATTCCTCCATCAACCATTCATCAATATAGACATAAACAAGGGCACAAGAGATAAAAAGAGCCAAGTGTAGCGAAAATTTCAGACCAAGTCCTCTCACAAGAGGGAGAGTTATGTTTAAAATGAGACCTTATGATCTTTATTTATACAAATGTCACCTAGGTGACTTATCCACAAATTAAGGAGAAAAACACAAGATTAGGGGTCATCAACCCTAATATTTCCCCCTTTCACAAAGTAATTCATTTAAAATTCACTTTTGCACATAAGAAAACCCTAATTTTAGAAGGATGTATTCCCTTTACGGGACGTTTTTCCACTTTGAGGAAGTCGTTGGTGTTGGAGAAGCATAGGTAGGCCTTCAAAGGCCACATGTCAAAAATCTATATGATCTCATCATGGTGAAGACCCTCTTCTCTTCAAAATTTCCAATGTAAATGAGTGGCACCTCACCACCAAGCCCTAACCCCCCTAGGTGATGTCATGTCTCTAGAAGTGACATTTTTCCTCTCCTAGGAAAAATGTTTGGCATGTGGGGGCTAGGATATGTTGTCCAAGTCATCATTAAGGCCTTCCAAGTGTGATCTTTCTCATTCGGCATGTGGGCCCTTGGCATCCAACCCGTGGGCTTGTAGCCCCATGGAATCCTAAGCTAAGCTTGTTCTCCCAAAATTTTCCACCAACTAGGTCCTGCAAAGACAAATCAGCACACCCTCCAAGGATCTCAACTCATAACATCATGATAAGTGAATCCAATCAATAAATAATCCATCTAAGCATGTGCATCAAATATCACTATATCAAACAATTAATTGCTCAAAGACACTATGCGACTTATCTAGCTTGAATATGGGAGGGCTTATGAGATGTCCTATTGGGTAGATCTTTCCCTAGGTCAAGGAGAGTTTAACTGTTTATTTGTTGTGATTTGTGCGTTTGAAGTTTTACTTCATGAAGTTGTGCTTTAGGGTTTATGCTTAGAATATCATTACATGAAGATATAGTTCTGAACATATAGCATAAGAAAACGACAATATTCAACAAGAAACACCAATATAGAACCAATAACTTCATATCTGACCTTTATTTAGATAATTGATAGATCCTAATACAATAGATCTGCATATGTGGGAGAATACCATAATAATAACCAAGTTTGAATAATAACTGCTACAATAATGTCCAAAACTGAATATAATAGCCTCCAAAGGCTATACAATGAATTGATGAAAGGCACAAGATTGATTTCTTTCCCTCCAAGAGATAGATCCAATCCTCCTAGTTGAGTTGCGCCCTCCTAGATGGTTGTAGATGTTCAATATTTCGGCCTCTTTCCTAGAGACCTCCAAATGCTACCAAAATGGTGGGAACAGTAGATCGGGGAAAGATAAACCCCCCGGTGAAGTCCTAAGATGAATGATGAATATCTCATCCTCCAAATGGATGAAACCTTTTTTTGTAATGTGCCCTCCTTCTCTCCAACTTGTTCCAAGCTATGATATTCATATGACAGCTAAAACCCCTCCACAATTGGATAGAAAGGATTCCCTAGACCATACAGAGAAAACCCAGAATTCCTTTAGGACAAAAGGCTTCTCCTCTTCCTAGATCAAATTGTTCGTCTTCAGATGGTGTGCCCCCCTTGCTAGAAAACCCCTGAAGTTGTGCACTAGCTCTTCCTTACTAATGGATGTGACCTGTACCTATTGTAGAATGGTGTGGGATGAATATTTCACCCCCAGGACCAAGCTTGGATCAAGATAGGTGGAATCTTTCACCACTGAGTTGATCTCTAGGGTTTGTAATCTCAAAACCCTCAAAACGTCCTTATGCTCAAGAGCCTAATGAAAAAGTAATAATAATCCAAAATGAGTGAGAGATGCACCCTCCTTTTCTTTTATACCCCGATCTAATTCTCTGTTGAGTTAGTTAACCATCTCCTGGGGTTAACTCCTATCTTTTCCACACATGTTATTTATCTTTTCTTCATTATACCTTTTCTCCCAAAGTCAACTTAAAATTATAACATTGTGCTTAAGTAAGTGCTTTGGGGTGTCTTGGTCCCCATGATGCATGAGACTATAGTCTAGTGGGGGAAACTAGACTACTAAGTCTCTCACAACCTCTTTATCAAGAGGTGGGGGACATTACAATCTCCCCTACTGGAAATTGCTTGCCCACAAGCAATTCTGATCATGTATCCTGAAGAACCTATTCACTTTCCCAAGTAGCATCCTCTATAGGTAAGTTCTTCCACCTGATCAAGTATTCCCAGATGCTCCTCTTCCTTAGCCTCTTCTACCTTGCTTCTAATAATTCCTCTAGAACCAGTATCAATTTCCCCTCGTCATCTAAAGGTGGCAGTTCTTCAATAGAATTGATGTTCTTCCCTATGGCTCTCCTCAAGCATGATACATGAAAGACATTGTGTATTTTGTTGCCATGAGGTAGATCAAGCTCATATTCCACAACCCCTACCTTTTTGTTTACCTTGTATGGTCCAAAAAAGAGGGGTTGGATATTTTTTGTGCCACTCCTCTTAATAGATTCATGTTTGTATGGTGGTAGCCTCAAGTATACCAAGTCACCAACCTCAAATGTGTGATCCACTCTACGCTTATTTGCTTGTACCTTTTATTGATTTTGTGCCCTTTGTAGGTGGTCTTTGATCTCTCTAAGTATATCCCAACTCTGTTGAATCCAATCACGTGCCATAGGAGCTCTACTGTCTCCGAAGACAATATCCACAAAGGTGAGGGGATCATAGTTGTATAAGGCCCTGAAAGGTGACATACCAATAGACATGTGATAGGTGGTGTTGTAAAAATACTCTCACAAATGAAGCCATTTAACCCATGCCTTTTGTTGTCCTAAAACATAGTTTTGAAGGTAACCTTCAACCCATTTGTTGACTATCTCGGTTTGGCCATCAGTTTGAGGATGATAGCTAGTACTAGGGGTCAAGGCCATACCTACCAATATGAATATCTCCTGCCAAAAGGTGCTCATGAACTTGTTGTCCCTGCCACTCACAATGGTTTTGGGTAAACCATGTAACCTGAAGATCTCTCTAAAGAATAAATATGCAACATGTGAAGCACTAAAATTGGTGGCAATGGCGAAGAAATGAGAAAAATTGGTTAATCTATCCACAACCACAAAAATGCAATCCTTGCCCTGGACCTTGGGAAACCCTGTAATGAAATCCATGGATATAATTTCCCATTTTTTCTCTGGGATGGGGAGTTGTTGCAGTAAACCGGTTGGATGAGTGTGTTCATCCTTGTTCTCCTGACAGGTGGAGCATTACTTGATGTAGTGCATCGCATCCTCCTTCATGCCTTTCCATGTGAATCTCTCCCTTATCTGCATGTATGTTTTTAAAAAACCTCGATGCCCTACCAATGGTGAATCATGACATTCTTGTAATACTCGTCTTTTGAATGATGACTCATGAACTAGGAATAATCAGCCCTTGTTGTATATGATGTCATCCACAAACCTGAAGTTATCATCCCGTACCTTTCCATCCATTAACTCACAAGCAAAACTGTTTTTTTAATATTCTGGCAAAAGGTGCGCTTTCCAGTAAATTGAAATTTCCGTCATAGCATAGACTGAGGGTCTTCTAGATAAGGCATCAACCACCACATTATTTTTCCCTTTGACAAATTTAATGTCAAATTCATAGGCCTGAATCTTGCTAACCCATTTTTGTTGTCTTTCATTTAAGTCCTTTTGATCCAGAAAGTACTTGAGGATATTGTGATCTATCCTCACAACAAATTTGGTCCCAACCAAGTATTGTCTAAATTTATCCAATGTGTGCATGATAGCTAACATATCCTTGTCATAAATAGTATAGAGAAGTTCATGACCTCTCAGTTTTATGCTCTCATAGGAAATGGGGTGCCTATTCTGCATGAGTACTACTCCAATGCCTTCTCCTAAGGCATCACACTCCAATATAAAAGGTTTTGAGAAATACGTTAAATAAAGTACAAGGAAAGTTCTCATTACCTTCTTCATCCTGTCAAAAGTTACATGTGCCTCTTGGTTCCACTTAAATGCACCCTTTCTAGCCAAATATTTCAATGGTGTCGAAATTTGGGAGAAGCCTTTTACAAACCTCTTGTAGTAGCAACATATGCCAAGAAATCTCTTCAATTCAGTAAGAGTCTTGGGTATTGGAAGTCAAGTATGGATTGTATATTCTCTTGATGCACCTGTAATCCTTTCAATACAATCATGTGTCCCAAATAAAGAACTTTTGTCATTCCAAATTCACATTTGGATTCTTTAGCATAAAAGGATTTTCCTTCCATGATGGCTAATATCTGCCCTACATGTTGAAGATGATCCTCCCACGTTTTGTTATATATCATCAAATCATCAAAGAATATCAAGAGGAGTTTCCTCAGCTGCTTGTTGAAGGCGTGGCTCATACAAGATTGGAAGGTGGTTGGTGCATTAGTTAGCCCAAAGGGCATAACCAGGAATTCATAGTGACCATAATGACATTTGAAAGTTGTTTTGGGAACATATTGCTCCCTCATGTTGATCTAATGATAGTCAAAGTGCAAGTATATTTTTGTGAAGTAAACAACCCCATGAAGTTCATCCAATAGCTCATCAATCCTAGGGATGGGGTACTTGTTCTTGATGGTTTTTTTGTTTAGTTCCCTAAAATAAATGCACATGCACATTGTCCCATCTTTCTTCTTGACCAACACTACTGAAGATGCAAAAGGACTAGAACTTGGCCTGATGTGACCCAGGTCTAAAAGCTATTTAATAACATTTTCAATTTAATCCTTGTACCTTTCTGGGTGTCTATAAGGAGTAGTAATGATAGGTTTCACTCCCTCTTCCAATTCTATCATATGCTCAAACCCTCCATCAGGTGGTGCTCCTGGTGGGATTGGTTCAAAGACCTTGTTGTGTCTGTCAATGATTTTCTGAATATCCGGTGAGTAGTGAGGATGTCCTTTCTTGTCTACATGTACTTAGATTATACACTATGTTGCATATATAATGTCCTCTCTTCTGAGAATAGTTTCCATGCATTTTTTTGTCACCACTCTAGGTGTATTACCTGCCATCCCTCTAAGCATCACCTTTTCCCACTTTCTTCATTGAAGGACATTTCCATGGTTTTGTAATTGGTGGTGATGGGTCCCAATGTGCTAAGCCACTAGACTCCCAGAATGATATTAGTATCTGGTAGGTCCATCACATAAAATTCATGTGCCAAGTCATTCCTGCCCAAGGTAAGCTTCATCCTTGGAATGTACCTGTCACAAGGCATGGTGTGCCCACCTGTTATCTCCACGCGAAATCCCTGAAACTCCATTGTAGGTATATGCCTTCTTTTCAATAAGGTCGAATCTATGAAGTTGTGTGAAGCTCCCCCATCAATGAGTACCGAAACCTTTTGTCCCTGAAGCACTACTCTCATCCCGAAGGTATTTAATTTAGGCACCTCACTAATGGATTCTATTGTGACCTTCTTGTCTGTTGTAAGGTTGGAACCTGCTTCTTGCCCTTCTTCATTTTCTGTAGGATTCACTCTAGGTAGATTTTCTTCTATGTTCTGGATATGGCCGAAATATTCCTCCTTCTCATCATCATAAATTACCTCAATATAATGGGCCTTGTACTTACCCATACATTTGTGACCTAACTCCCAAGGTTCTTTGCATGTGAATCATAGTTGCTTCCTCCTTAATTCTCTCCTAGTAGCCTCATCCATTTTTGAACCCCCTTTGATCTCAGCCCCCCTGGTTTATGGGTGGTCTAGGGGAAAACTTGGCTTTTGCTGCAGATCCCATCAAGTCCCTAGTCCTACATAAGGCCTCATGTAAGTTGGTAGGCTTAAAATCATTGACCCAACCTTTTAGGGGTTCCATCAATCCCTTTGTAAAGAGCATTATTAGTCTATCGTGAGACACATATCGCACCATCACTGTTATCCTATGAAACTCCTCTATATAGATCTATGGTGACCCAGTTTGTCTGAGTTGTGTGAGTTCCCTTAAATGTAGCTTTGGATCTCCTTAATCAAACCTGCCCATAAGCCTTTGAGTGAACTCTTTGTAAGTAGTGATCTGGTTAGGAACCAAGGTTGTCAAACCATTGTACCACCAATCATGAGCTTTGACCTCCAATTACATGGTGGCAAACTTGATGGCATACATATCCCTCATGTGGTTAAGCTGCAAGTAGGTGTCTAAATTTTGTACCCAAGTTTGCTCAGACACCTTGGGAGACCCATCAAAGTATGGAATCTCCATTTTGCCTGCCCTGCGCTCCAACTCATTATTGTTTCTGTGATAGTTTTTGGGTTGACCCTTGAATTTGATACCACAATATTGGTCCAATGTCACCTGTCTCCTAAATCCTGCACTCAAGGCCTCATATTCCCTAGCATGTTCCTCAAAGTGGTCTTCTAATTCATTAAAGTGGTTTCCTTGTGGTTGGCCATCCAAAAATGTAGGCATATAGGGTCTAGGAGTAACCCTATAGTGTGATGCCCCCCTTGAGGACCCTCCTCCAAAGATTTGTCCCTCTACATGGTAGTGAAGATCCTGGTCATGATAATGTCTAGTTCCCCATGGGAGCCACTGGCTTCCTTGTTTTCATAATTTCTTGGGCCATTCCCACCATGTGTCATATGCAATAGGAGTGATGCAATTTTTTTCTGATTAACATTTATTCTTTTCAAAGTTTCCTTCATTTCCACCTGTCCCTTGCGCATTGTCTCTTGGTTCTCCTGTAAATGAAACTCAAGTGTACTCTATGTATTGTCTATTGATATTTTTAGCTCTTTTTCTATACCTGCTAAAACCTGTGGATCACTATCCTCACCTGAACCCTCCATTTTTGCCTTTGGTCCACCTGTCTATCTTGTACGCATTCCCATATAGATACCACTAACTTTTGGCCATGACTTCTGGGGCCATTGTTAGGTGTATGATAGCTCGTTGGAAAGGTATCGTCGAGGAGATTCATTTTGGGGGCTCAATTATGCCTTTGGATATCATTGATAACCTTGATCTCGAAAAACCTTCATTTAGGCCCTCAAAATGGCCCCGGAAGTTAAAACCTACTAAAAATAGTAAATTGCCGAAGTTGTCAGAAAACTGTTTTGAGCCAGTCGGAAAAGGTGGGTGGCCACCGATATCCACCTGGATCATGCATCCATTGTTGTTATATATATCATTTACTTGTTGAAAACACAATCAAAACCATAATAATAAACCCTGGCGCAACTCAAGAAGAAAAATATGCAAAGTGTTTGACGAAACACCACAACTAGAACAAGCAATATTGGTTGGGAACATTACAAGAGGTCATGTTTTCAACTCTCTTAATCTCTCAAGTTTAGTATTTGTAATTAGGTTTGGTAGTTTTCCTTGGTTACCACCCATCGACAACAATGAAGTCTCTAGGTCTTTCCCATACATGGTTATATGGAAACAATATATATATATAAGAAAACAAACTTGCTCCAATACAATAATTGTGACCATGTTCACAGACAATAATTATGATAAGAGTTGAGGTAATTCTACAATGTAGGTGGAAGAAATGTTCATTACTTTGTATTAATTATATCTATATTGTATAATTCTTTGAAAAAAAGAATGGATATGTGTGTGTGTGTGTGTGTGAAATAAACTTATGCTTTAATGGAAAATTAATCACCATGTAGACTTGAGGCCATTATTTGAATCAAGAAAAGTTTCAACTTATGGCCTAGTGAAAAGGTAGGTAAAAAACATCGTGGAGTCATTGAATCCATTGTTTACATCCCAATGCCTAGTGTGGTAGGAAGTGTACTTTAGGGCCTAAGGATGAGGTTTCCTCGTTAAAGCATGTTCAAGGCCCTAAGACCTATACATTTTTCTCAAACCCCCCTAATGGTGCCCTTATCCCCACCTAGAGGCCAATTATTCCAAAGTGAGGTTGTCTCTAGTGGTTCAAGGCCTCTTTCATCACTTGGGTGCCCTAGAAACTTCATTTAGGGCCTAAGGCTCAATTTTCCTAGTCAAGGCCCTGAGACTCTTCCTTAGTGCTCAAAATCTCATAGTGGAACCCATATCCCCAATTATCAAACAAATAACCCCAAGGGAGTTTTTCTCTTATGGTTTGAGGCCCTTTTTGTGGCCCTTGTGCCCTAGAAATTTCTTATATTCCTTCCGTAAGGCCTAGGTTTCCTCTAGAGACCATGATGAAGGAATTGATACATATCCTTGTTACTCAAAACCTATTCATGGTGCCCATATCCCCACTCAAAGGATAAATATCCCATAGAGATATCATGTGTGGTGGATCAAGGCCTCGTTCATGACCCTTAATCATAAAATATTCATTTAGGGATGAAGGCTCGGGTTTCCTTCCATGGCAATGTTTAAGACCCTGAGAAATATCCCCACTACTCAAAACCTCCTAATGGCACTCATAACTCGACTAAGGGCCAATAATCATTGAGGAATGCCCTTTATTATGATTCAAGGCCTTATTTGTGGACCTTTATCCCCACAAGATTTCATTATGGTCTAAGGCCCTGGTTTCCTCCCCTAATCATGGTCAAGGCCATATTACCCATCCATATGTCTTGAAACTTGCTAATGGAACCCATATTCCCATTCATATGACATAGATCACTAACAAGGTCATGTGTGGTGGTTCAAGGCCTCATTCATGGCCCTTGAGACCTTGAAGATTTATGTAGGGCCCAATTCCTAGGTTTCATCCCTTGACCTTGGTTAAGGCTCTAATACCCATCCTTAAGTTTCAAAACCTCGTGATGGCACCCATATCCAAACTCAAAGGCTAAACATCCTCAAGGAGGTCCTATGTGATAGTTCAAGGTTTCATTCATGGCTCTTGAGCCCTATAAGCTTTCTTTAGGGAATAAGGCCCATATGTCCTCCCTTGACCATGGTTAAAGCCTTGTAACCTATCCATGGTGATTAAAACCTCTTCATGGCACCTATATTCCCACTCAAAGGCCAAAGATTCCTAAGGGAGGTTGAATATGGTGGGTAGAGTCCTAATTCATGTCCCTTGAGATGTAAAATAATTTCTCATGGACTAAGGCTCGAGTTTCCTCCCTTGAGCATGGTCAAACTCTTAAGACCCATATGATGTGCTCAAAATTGCCTTAATGGCACCGATAATATCTGACTTAAAGTGCAAATATCCCCAAGGAAAGTCCTATCTGGTGGTTCAAAGACTCATTCATGGCCAAGAAACATTGGAATCTTTATTTAGGTATCAAGGCCCAATTTTCCTCCCTCAACTATGGTCAACACCCCATGACCCATCAATGTTCCTCAAAATATCCTAATGGTGCCCATATTCCCACTCAAAAGACAAATATTATCTAGGGAATCTAAGTGTGGAAATATAAGGCCTTGTTCATGGCCCTTGAGACCTATAAGGTTCTTACAAGGCCTAAGACCCAAGATTCCTTCAGTGGCCATGGTTAAAGTGTTGTAACCCATCCCTCATGCTTAAAACCTATTAATGACACCCATATCCCCACTAAAAGGAAAAATATACCTAAGGGAGGTCATGTGTGGTGGTTCAAGGCCTCATTCATGGCCCTTAAGCCACAAAATGTCTTTCTTCCTCCCCTTTATGAAGCCTCAATGTGTTATCTTCCTTTTCCAATCTTTCCTTCTCTGCTCCAACTACTTTTATTGCTACTTCTCTCACTTATCTTTCATGTCTCTCATTTTCCACTCTCTCTTTATTTGCTCATTCCATTGTTTATATTTCTCTTCTCAGATGTTTCTCCCCATCCTAAAGGCTACTTTTTTCAAATATATAAATCTTATGAGGAATTCTTCTTCTTTCCACGTCTCATTTCGGTATGAACACCTATATTTACATGCACGACAATGGTGGTTGACTGTCCATGGGGTCATTCCTTCTAAACATTTCTTCTCCAAAATGGAAAGTGACTAGGGATTCATCCTCTGCAACTGCCTTCTTGACATATTTGAATCCATAATCCCCTACATGGAATGGAAATAGAGGCCACAATGTTTTCTTATCATGGGAAAGTGATGCTCCAATTCCATGTAAAAAGGTTTGATAGGCCACTTCTTGCAAGGATAGCTTGTTGAGGATGAACTTGGGAAATAAATGAGAAGATTTGGTGGCTCCAAAAATTCTAATGTAAGCCCCCTTGTCTATGACATACCAACCATGTACTTCACCAATTGCTTGCATGGCCTTTTTTGTCATGCATCTGGGAGTTTTACAAAAGATTATCATGTACATAGGAGCTATGAACTGCTCATATATTTGTGTGTAATGGATTTTGTAGCAACACTCCCACAAGTTCTGACAGTTTACATGTGTGGGTGCTTCACTTGGATACCACCGCTATCCCATCCCTGGGAAATAGTTAACCATGCGGGGAATCTCAAGTAGGTAAGAGGACATGAAGAATTCATGGTACATACCTTGGGTTGTATGTTTAGACCTAGATATATTTTGAGTTATGGATTTTGATAGGATGGTGGAAAAATTAAATGTGGAGCTAATATGAGTAATAGCATATATCATGGGCACTCATGATTCCTTGAATTGAGTGGCATTTTCTTCTCCATATAAACTATTGATTACAACCATTGTGATTTTGAATGGTGTTCTTAAATGGTTGGTGGGGTAAGTCCACATTATCCTTGCTCTGAAAGCTTTAGGGTTGACCCAATAACTTTTCATGAGATCTTGACAGTTCAAAGGGAACTGCAACGTCCGTTCCTTAGTGATATCTACAACAGGTTGTGAAAACTTGTAGTAGACCTCAAGAGCTAAGGGATTAAATGCAACAAAATATTTATTGGCAGTAACTCTAAATAGTTGTTTTTCGATGCCGACCTTATTGATAAGCTGGGAGATGAGATCAGCATGGGGAAACACAATAAACTTGGATGTGATCTAGTGTAGTTGTGACTACTTAATCTATCAATAAACACTAACATCTGGATTTGTTTCACAAGGAAGGAAAGACAATTTTGGAAAGCTCTCCTCCTTGGAAATATGGTATAGGTCACCCCACTTGTAGGTTAATCCAACATCCATGCTACATTGGTAGTCTCCATATATGGGTCTAGGAATACCCACTTTCGTATCAAATTCTATTGTTTCTTCTGTATTAGGACGAAGATCAATCACTTGTTCCTTCCACTTTCTTGGTAATTTTGATGCCATATTTGGATCCTGTTATGCGTCCATTGAAAAACAGTCCACATTAGCAGAGTTAGATACGAAAATGGAAATAAATGCATGTTCCGAGGAAATATTCTTCTTGTTGAAATAAATTAGGGGATGTATGAATTTAGAGAAGAGGTTTCATATCTTTGATGATGGGAATTTCAAGAGAATTTTAGTTATTTCACCCAGATATTCACTTTCATCCTTTGTAGAGTTGGTGGGTCGTATACCTCAAGACTTATCTTGAAGGCAATGATAACAATGGGAAAACCGAGTGGATAGTGGTAAATGTAGACCATGGATCATTCCCTAAAGATAACTAGGATAGAGGGAAGGTTCACCAAGGGCTAGATAGAATTAATGGGTTATCTCCTAACTTGCTCAAATTTGATATTTCTCCTAGGTTTTGTGCTCAAAAGGTTTTTAGGCTAGATTTCCAGTGCCACTTTTTCATTTTTCTAGTCAAACGGAGGAGAGGTTCGACCTCTTGTTAGATTTGAGTTGTGGATTGGGGTTGAATTAATCACTTTTTATTTGTCCTGGACTTGATTTATCACATACGGATCAATTGGATAGGGGTTTTCCAATGAATATGAAGGAGCTAAAATTCATTTTATCTCTATACCATTGGTAGCTAGGGTAGTAACATGTAGTATTTCTCCATGTTTCATAGTTGTAGCCCATTATATAACCAATTCAAAATTTGACATTCCATCCAATTAGGGAGGACATATAAGGTTTAGGGCTCGAGTGTTTATGTCAAATTCAAAACAATTCAAGGTTGAGGGGTTTTATTTGGTCAAGGTTCAAATTCAAAATCAATGTTTGTTTGATGTGTTGGGTATGTGTTATATTATTTGCATGAATAGACCTAGTATCTACATTGCGCCTAGCATGAGAGGGGGTCATTGAGGGGGGCACTAGCCCCTCCTTTCCCAGGGGGTCATTGGGAGGGTCACTAGCCCCTCCTTTCCCAGCCTCAGAATCCCAAGGGGTCATTGGGGGGGGCACTACCCCTCCTTTCCCAGGGGGTCATAGGGGGGTGAAGAAAAAAAAAATTGGCACTTTTTTTACTTCTGCTTTTTGCAATTTTTCGGCACATGGTTTTCGTCGATGGTTTTCTAATTTCGTTTAAGGAATTAGGGTTGTCGAATAATATGGTTCAATGGATTAGGGGTTTTGGATGCTGCGGGATCCTATATTGTATATTTTATTGTAAAAAATAAATATGTGATGAATAAAAGATTAGAAATGTGGCTCTAAACAAGTTGCTTGTTTTCTCAACTTGAGTTTATAGAATAAAATCTTTGTTTTATGTGTGTGCACCATTGTATCTTTTTTGTTTTTATTAAAAATATATTTGTATTAATTTATTGTATAAAGTTAAAATCTACACAATTTCCAATTACAAGGATTTATTTACATTAAATTCAATTCTCGAGAAGGTTTGAATCCCTATGTGTGTCCATTCAAAAGTTATTTTAAATGGGATAAATTCCTCTTTTCTAAATTTTCAAATGGCCAAGTGGTAAAAAAAAAACAATAAGGAAAGCCCTAATCGCCAATGATAATTTGAAAGAAAGGAAAGAATCGAATTCCACTATGAAGTGCATTGCTTACCTCGAATTGCCAACAAGTGGCAATGTGTGAGTAGGTGGTTGAGGATCCTTTGATTATGATAGGATCAGGATACTTTTAAAACACTTGACGGATTTATTAATGGCGATACGCTCGAAGTAAAATGTAAGAAAATAGAATGAAAACAAAATGAACTTGAGTCGCTTTTATAAATAAAAAATTAACATTTTTTATACCTTTTTACCCTTTTTAAAAAGGTCTCTTGGTGTATATTGTACTCGGAGAAAATTTAAAACTTTTGGTTTTTTGTGCTCTCAGGAATTTCATTTGATGCCACAATGTGCTAGCATCGTGCCATTGAAATTTGTGATTTATGATGTATTGCATTATATGAGTCTTTTAATGTTGTGATGTGTCACATGGAAATATATTTTTTCTCACGACATGTCGCAAGGATGGAAAATTTATAAGCATGTAATATGTTACGAGAATTGAAAATTTTCCTTTGTGGGATATCACATCGAAGAAAAAATTTAAAAATGTGATGTATTACAAGAAAAAAATTTTAGAAGTTGTGAAAAATATTTCAAGGTTGTGATACGTCGCAAGAAGATTTTTGAGTTTCAAAATGTGGTGACTTTAAAAATTTCTCATCTCAGACTGACAATTTTTTCTAATTTTTTTCTTCTTGAAGTGCATTGCATCGCAAGAACAAAAACTTTCTTTCTTTGCATTGTGTCCTGTGGAAAATGATTTTGGTTGTAGTGTGTCACATAGATGGAAAGTTTCTAAAATTGTGAAACAACACAATCTAACAAAGTTGTAGAGATGTGATACAACAAATTTTCTGAATGGATGTTAAATCAAAATATCGAAAAGGGATTGAAAATTTAATGGAATTATGAAAAGAGTATGGGACTTACTCAAAGTGAAAAAATTCTAAGTCATGATATGAAGCTCCAAAGAGTGATATTCTAACATTCATACAATTCAAAAGGAAAAAGGAGGGGGTCCAACCCTTTTTCCTTTGTCAGACGACAAGGTAAAAAATGTATGGGGAAGTTAGTGCTTGCTCAACATAAGGATAAGCACCATAATCCTAGACATGCTCTATAAGATAAGCATAAGCACCATAATCCTAGACATAATCTATAAGGACACCCATTTGGAAAAGGAGACTTGATATTGATTGCAAGAAAATTAAATATTCTATACCAATATAAAGTCCAATTCCTTGCTAATATAATAGAAAGAGTGTAAGCAAATCCCACAATCGACATTAGATCAAAGATCAAGAACATACATTGCAACAGATGTGGTGTTAACTATGATCATCCCAATTTCAAAAAACATGAATATCAATTCTCTAGTAGAGCCCATCACCAACATTCAAATTTTTGACCATAGATCTAACTTTCTAATGACATTGTGAAAGTATACAAATTGATCTCATAGTGACATTGTATACTTCTCTCAAATAACATCATTCTCATATGGAATTTCATAACAGTATATTGATCTTTCCACTCTAACCACAAAGTTTTGAGTCTAGGGCGTTGAGTCTATTCTCTTATGCATATAATTATGCATTACACATTAATTTATTATGCATTATGCATTGAGTCTATTCTCGTGTGTATCTCTATATTGTTATGCATTATGCATTAATTAATTGCATCCTTTCATTCTTTCAATATGCATTATGCACTTTGGGTGTGTATAATTAGTTTTTGTTTAGTATGTATAGTCTATTTGGGTTGTAATTAGGAGTTGTATAACATAATTATGTCAATTATAGTTTAGTCTAGATTACATAAAGCATGCATATAATAATGGACAACTTCATTGTTGTTCAAATTTTCTGGCAACAAAGGCATGTTAAGGCTTTATTCATTAGTGTTGGTAGAAATATTTCGATTCATATTCATCATGGTTTCCACTAACCTCTCAGGTTGGGGCACTTGGTTTGGCATTGTCAATTTCTCATTGAGGCTTCCTATTGCTTGACAACATTCAACCATATTCAATTCCACAATGTCATTTTGGATATGTTCTATAGAGTCTGTATGTGGTCTATGTGATGCAACAACTTCCATATTCTCTCAAAAATATTGTAGCACTCACATGTTCATCAACATCACCTAATAGTTCGGAGTGTCCTTAAGAAAGGCTCAAATGTTCATTGCAACATTTGCATCTTCCTCAACCTATATGTCAAAATCTTGGATACAATCTATATCATTAATAAGAGTATCATAATTTAGTGTACATTTTCCTTTTTACCTAAATCCAACCTTGATATTTGAGGGTGTAATAGCCCTTCTAAAAGCTCAACTAGCATGTTATAGTAATTAAAACCATTTTACATCTATCCCTCAGTTATTTTCCATCCAACATGCTCTCTCAGACCTAAAGTAACTCTTAAAATCCCCAAACATCAAAGGGTTGTAACCCATGAATAGTATGTGTAGGAAAAATCAACAAGTCTATGCCCATGTTGTTTGCCTCCTCCATGGATTGTAAATCTATATGTTTCCATGGCCATAAAAAATAAACAAGTGTTTGTTAATAGGTGAGACACCACCACATACATATGCAACAAAATGATAAATCCAATTCATAAACAATTCTTTAATCATCCATGCATTGGGATGTATACCCATGCATGCTCTTGGCTCACAATTCTTGATATAGTTCTTTAGTTGAGACTTTCCCTTGAAAAAATAAAACCCAAGGATTGATAGACTAATTGCATTTACATAACACAAAATAGTTGTCCACTTTGTCCTCTTAGGAAAAAAAATTAGCACATCCGTGCTCCTCTTGGAAATTACTTGGATAGCACAATTCCTTCCAACTTGTAAACTAGCCTCATCATAGTTCCATATATATTTTGTTCTATAGAAATGTTTCTCATATGCATTGGAAAAAGTGACATGGAACTTGGTCACAAGTGCAGGGTGTAAATTCCAAGTCGTCTCTATACAATCCCTCTTCTATTCATAATACAAACTTTGGATGTCTTTTCTTGAACCCTACCCACCATGATTTCTTAGGAAAACATATATGAATGGATTTGGCCTCCCTCAACAAATTTGAGCAACATTGGCATTTAGTTGTATCAACTCCATCCCATGGCCCAACTTAGCCATATTCTTACACCAAACGACTACTTCCACCTTCTCTTGTTTAGTTAACATTGTAAGAGGGCATTTCCTCTTTGTATGTGTGAGGCCATTTATCCAATATTGTAATGATGTTGGTACAATTCTGTATCTTTTCACGATGTCTCTTATGAAATATCCATTGAATTCAACATTATTAATTGCCTTTATCATATCATGTTTTTTCTAGCCTCTGATAGCAATGATCTTATTGATTGAAATTTCACGTTGCATTGTAGTTTATGGTAGATCAGAACCTTCAACCTCTACCTCATTATTCTCTTCAATATGTGTCTCACTTCTACTTTCTTCACCTTCAAAGGGCCTTGTTATGAGAAAAATGAAGGTACAACCATGGGGTCATCTTTATCGCCCATGGTCACTAATATTTTTATGGAACATTTTGAGTCCTTGGTCTTAAACAACTTTCATCTCAAACCTAAATGTTGGTTTAGATTTTTCGATGACACCTTCATCATTTGGCTTGATGGACATCCCTCTCTAATCTCCTTCTTTAACCAGATAAATAACATTCCCCCCCATATCAAATTCACTATGGAAATGAAAAAATATAATTATTTCCCTTTTTTGGATGTTCTTATCTCTCGTCTTCATAATGGCTCCCTTACCCACCAAGTTTACTAGAAAAATACCCACACTAATAGTTACCTACATGCCTAATCCAATAATCACCTTGCACAAAAATCCACTATTCTAAAAACTCTAATTACTTGAACCTCTAAATATCCACTCCCCAATTCCTCAAGAAAGAAAATGCCCACCTAACCAAGGCCCTCATGTCCAATGGTTATTCCATCTCCCAGATTAATAAATCATTTCACTGAGCCCACAATCATAAATCAAATAACTCTTCCTCCTCATCCCCACCCATAGCTCTCATTTCTCTTACTTACATCCAAGGCACGACTGATCACATTTCTAAAATTCTTGCTAAAAATAATATAAAAATAGTTTTCAAACCCTATATGAAAACCATTAATTAGTCATTCAAATATGCTAAGGATAAAACAGACCCGATGCTCGGCCCAAAAGTTTACCAAATTCCTTGCTCTGGTGGATAATCATACATTGACCAAACTAGTAAATCCTTTAAAGCCTGTCTTAAAGAACGCATAACTGGCATTATCCACAATTGCATCACTAAGTCAACTATTGTTGAACACTCTTTCAAATATAAACACCTATTTTTTTTTTACCAAACAAAAAACCTGGCCTCAACGCCCTATCATTCCTCTCACATCATTCGAGAAGCTCTTGAAATTAAAAACCATCCCAATCATTTTAATCATGATGATGGGTGCACATTAAGCCAATCATAGAAGCCCATCATTTATCACCTAGGTCCCCAAGCCTAGTTTGTTTTAACTTGTTTTATTCTCTCCTTCGGTAGTCCCCCTTCCTCGCCCCTTTCCTTCTTAGCCCTTCTCATTTTTTTATCCTCCATTTTTATTTTCCTTTTTTCTCTTTTGATCATCTTAACCAAGGCCTTATAGCTCCCATATCGTTTATCTTACCTAATTTTAAGCCTCGGGTAATTAATTAGTCTTAACTCATCTTTTGATTATTTTATTTAAGTAATTAATTAGTTTTAACTTGGACATTTCAAAACTCCTTATACAATTTATATCCAAAAATCTTTATCAACACTATCTTAATGTTAATTGATCAGCTGGTATGTGTAACTTATGTAAATTATAATTTTTGATGCAACAAATCATTTTTAATGACTCATGCCCATTGTAGCATTTTTATTAGTTCAATAATTCATGCTTGTTGTGGTTTGTACTGTGTAGCTTTTTTTATCTATTCTATCTGCAATACTTGTTCTAATTGCGTCTAAAAAACCCACCCATTTCACTTCACTCATATACCATAGTGGAAGTAGGTATTGGTTGTATTCATCATCAGAATGTGAGAACATCGCTAGATATTTTAATGGAGAGACAAAGATCTACCTAACTTCCCATGATCACACATTAAATCTATGTTTCTTCGCTCACTGTATATTTTATTATCAATCATAGTGGTGGGGCTCGAGCACTCTAATTCCCTACAAACATTATGTATTTACCAATTGTGCAGTGTAGTGGGGTAAAGTTTTTTGCTTGTTGTTTCCTATTGTATCCACTATGGGAAATTGCATGCAGTTTAATCCTTGAAATATGAATATGAGAATAAACATGTAGAATTCTTGTTATATTAGCTAACATATTGAGGTCATACAAAAATTGTCTCCCTAAGACATATGTTTGGAAATTCAAGCATTTTGTGGCTATTTGTTACAGTGATCCCATGCATATACTCCATGAATCCCCACTGTCACAAATGTGATAAAGTACATCAATGTATTCTTGATAGTGATAAAGTAGTGTATTACAGTGCATTTTTAAAATTAAGTTTACATTTATTTTACTCGTATGGTTCTTTAAACAAAGTCAATCTCGTTGTTCTGTAAACTATGGATGGACTTTAGAACATATCGATATTTATATTATATCGAATGTTGAGGATCATTAAACTTGATATTAGTTTGTTATTTTTTAGGATATCGAGGATCATCTACGAAAATTAGTTTGCTATTCTATTGACTTTGGCATAACCTTGAGGTGTTTATTAAGTGAGTTTCAATTTTGTCAATCTTAAATTTATTTTATTTTTTAGTCACCCATATTTAAATATCATATTAAATATTTAACCTCATTTTTTTTAAAAATAACAAAATTTTTAGCTTTTATCAATAATTTGGTTTAGAATAAAAAAAAATACATATTATATAAATAACCTCAAATTTTTTTTTTAATAATAAAATTCATACATTTTATTAATAAATTGTTTTAGAATAAATAAATAAATATCATATAAATAAAAATGTGTTCTAATACTATTGGTTCAATGTCGAATCTAAGTAAACATAAAATCAAATATAGAAAAGCATAAAACTTTAAAAATTAATTATTGACAAAGTTTGATGGTTCAAAATGATCATAATGAATATGAAATTTTTTTATTTTTGTTCTTATAAATAAAAATATGTTTTTCAAATTTATTATAAAACATTATAATTTTGATCTTATTTTTCTTTTATCTATTTAAAAGAAAAGCAAAAAAACCTTATCACTATATAACTCTTATTAAACATTATAATTTACTATATAACTCTTATTAAACTTATAACATTATAATTCAATAGCATTTTATTTGTTCTTATTGGCGTTTTTCTAATTCAATAGCATTTTATTTGTCTTCTAATTCAATAGCATTATGAAGAAACTAAATTCAAGGTTAAATTTACAAATAGATATTTATTTAGTACGTTTTAAAGTTTGGTAAATTCAAGGTTAAATTTCCCAATAGATATTTATTTAGTATGTCTCAAAGTTCAAAAGAATTATGATATGACTCAAAAGTTGCGGGGGAGTTTAATTCTCTAAAAAGCAGGAAGTTTCAAGTAATATTAAAACAAAACTAAATTCAAGGTTAAATTTCCAAATAGATATTTATTTAGTATGTCTCAAAGTTCGGTAAGAATTATGATATGATTCAAAAGTTGCGCGGGAGTTTAATTTTTTTTAAAGCAATAAGTTTCGATTATATTAAAACAAAAATATGTTATTATATATTTTTTTAAATTTAAATATTTTTTATTTATAAAAAATTATAAATTTATGAAAAAAAAATATTTTAAATAAAATAATATTTTAAAAATATTATATATACTTTCCTTTAGAGGTGAAGCATCTATTCAAATAACTTCATCAAATATGAGAGTGGATGGTGAAGCATTAGATTATACACTTTTCAAAAATAAGATTATATAAAAAAAAATGAACTTAATTTCTTTATATTAAATTTTATATGTAAAATTTTTAATGTTATTTTGTTTTAAACAAAAGTGATTACTTTATAGTGATTTTTGTTTCCATTTATATTAAATAAATTAAGAAAAATAAAATATTTATGTTTTTATTTCCATTTAATATGAATGGAAACATAAATATTTATGTTTCCATTTATTATATAAGATAAAAAAATCTACATAGGATAGTAAATTAAATATTTAGCATTTTTATTGTTTGTCTCCATTATAATTTATAATTAGACCATTTAACTTTCCTTTAAATTCATCATCAAATTAATTAAAATTTTATATTTTCATGGTTACATATTTAAATTTAACAACCTTCAAAACTCTTACTACACTTAGATTATGTAATATATACATTTCATATTGCAATTTTGTTAAACAAAATATTCTTTGTCGAATACATAAAGAATAATTATGAAGAAGTGAATTTTCAAAACACAAACAAGCAGTTCAATAACCTTTAGTATTGGATCTCTCTTTAAGCTAGCACTATGACATATTTCAAGTAGAGACACTATTAGATCATCATTGTTAAGATTTCAACACTTAGTACAAGTTTTCTTAAGAAAACAAAGGAGTTGTATGTGACACATATAGTCAAATATTTTGACATTTTACTACACGTTTTTTTAAGAAAACAAAGGTGTTGGGAGTGATGCATACAACCATTAATTATTGATATAAGAGAATTTATGAAAGTAATAAGATAACAACTCAATAATTTGATAATTTTCTTATTTTCCTTCACATAAATATGATTATTCGATTTTTATTCAAATTCACCATTAAATAAATTGAAACTGCAAATATTGATCACACAAATAATTCAATAGCCTAGAAAACCCATACTATGCTTGGATTATGCAATATTTGGATATAATATTTGCAATTTCATCAAACAAAAAGAACCTTAACAAAAATGTTGGCTCATTGTCCTACACTATTATCGACAAATGACTAATTGTAAGGTTAAATCTCCACATAGATACTTGTTTAATATGAATCAAAACTTGGTGGGGGTTATGATATGATACTAGACTTATGGACAATTTACTTCAACATAGAATGCTAGTAAGTTGAAAGTAAAATGATAGAATACTAGGGAAAAGTTAATCAATCACATTTTACAATATATGATTTTATGTTTTTTTATGTAAACATTTTTTTTTATGGATAACTAGAAATTTATAAATTTTATTTTTGTATCTTTTAAAGGAAGATTCAACTTTATTATTTTTTTGAAAAAAAAATTGTATGTGCATGTATACTCTCATCTTTGGGAAAGATGTAACAAGCATATGAACACCTTTGTTTCGTCCCATGGTAGAGTGGATGGTGATGTGATGAGAGTGTACACTTTTTCAATAAAGGAAAGTGTGTATATATATAAGAAGAGATTTAAATAAAAAATAAGTACTCATTTGAATATAAAAGGAGAATTTGAAGCTTGCCCCTTTCCTTAAAAAAGTAAAACCTTTACTAATTAATCATAACCAAAAGCTTTATAAAACCTTTTAAGTTATTTAATTATAAAATGATGAAGTTGATCACTTGAAAATGCAATTTTATAGTCATTCATATTTGTATTTCCATCTCTGTTGGATAACTAGTGTAATGAGGAAGATAATGGGCGAGAGATGTGGTAAGAGGTCATGATCGCTGGAATTTTGAAAGAGCTCCACCTTTTTCGTTGATGCCTGCAACCCTAGCTCTACACAAACCCATGTTCGCCCTCACTCTCGTTTGGGCCTCCATAGCCATGGAAAGATAGCTCCAGACATCCATGGCCTCCCCCAAGAGAGGATCTGAGGGCTCCTCCCTTTCATACAAATAATCCCTAAACAATGCTCCCGGAAAAACTCAGGAACCCACCCAGGAAAATCAGTGTACGTGGGAACCCATACAAGAAGATCAACCTGCTTCGAAGAATCTAGAACAATCGGTACCTACACAACCGCCTACGACCCACCCAACTCCAGAGGAAACCAAAACCAACACATGCATTTCCAAATTTGAGGAAAGACCAAGGATCGAGTTTCCACCAACTCGCATCAATGCTAGAATCGAACACATGAAAAATTATGCACTCATAGGAAAATTCATTGGAATTTGGTCGACAGAGCGTGCACTTCTAAGTTGGATAGCAATGAAATAGAAATCAAAAGAACATTTTGACATCCAACTTGGCTCAAAAGGTTTCTTCACTATCAGCTTCACTCGACTTGATGACAAAGACAAAATACTAGAAGGCGGCCCCTACTTCTTCAACTCGATAGGATTATACCTTCGGAACTGGAAAAAACGCTTCAATCTAGACAAAGAAGACTTCACCTACGCGCATGTTTGGATCATACTCTACTCCTTGCCTCAAGACTACTGGGATAATGAAACCCTCAAACACATTTGCAACACTATGGGTAACTTTTTCAAAATAATAGAGCAAACTAAAACCAACAAGTATACCTCCTATGATAGGATCTGTGTCTACATGCACATCGCCAAAGCCCTGTCGGAATCTATTTTCCTGGCGCATGAAGACACATAATGGATCCAAACTCTAGACTATGAGCATGTCCCCTTCAGATGTTGCAAATGCCATGAACACAAGCACCTCTTCAAAGACTTCCCTCAAAACAAGCCAGCCACAGCTCTCAAAAGCCCCACTCTCATAGACGAGAAGGATTCAAAACAATCCCCAATCGACAATGAAACAACCAGAAATCCCATGTTGCAACCAAATCCATGGACCCGTTGACAAGCAACAACTTTCAACCCCTAGCCCAACAATCGAATGGGGTAGAACCCATTAAGGAAGAAATCCAGTCGGCCCCCAAAAAGCAACACCAAGAGCCAATGCAAAACCAGGGAAGTATTCCCTCTACAGATCCAATCCTCACAGAGATCAACTCCCAGCCCATCTCGTCCTCAACGCTGCTTCTCAAAAACCTGATCTGTGCTACCAGTCAGGATTTTTATGCGTTAATGGATGACGACATGGGAGATCTGGATCTAGGTGAGCTAGATCTCCTTGGATTGGAGGATGCATGCAAAAAGCATGCCTACCACATGATATCCCTAAATTAGATTCATCTCCTCAAGGAGGTCCTCAACAAAGCCAAATTTCACACTAGACTTGGGATACAAAATAAACCACCAATTGATCTGAAAAAGGTCGTTAAAGATCTCAAGAAGCGAGGATGCAAAAAAGATCTCCAATGCATCACCTCTCTGGGTTCCTGGTTAGTGGAGTCAGGAAAATATGCTCAACTCACTAGATTGTTCTCTTCCAACACTCAAGGATCCCAATGAAATTCATTTCTTGGAATGTTAGGGACAACAATGGTCTCAACAAACACAAAATGCTCTGTAGGAAAATTCACAAAGAAAAACCCACAATACTCTTGCTTCAAGAAAAAAAGGAACAGTGAAAATCTCCAGACTTTGCTTTCACGTCTTTGGAAAAACAACAACTCCATTACAGTGGATGCGGTTAGGGCCTCAGGTGGTCTCGAAATCACTTGGAACCCTTCATCCATCACCCTCAATAACTTCACCACCACCAGAAACTCCATCTCATCGTCCTACCACCTTATAGGTATGGGCGTGCATGGATTCATCACCAATGTCTATGGTCCACAAAATTTTGAACAAAAGATCAATCTTCTGAACCTCCAGGACTGGTATAAGCAAGAACAACCCAGACAGAATTGCATCCTCGGTGGTGACTTCAACCTCATCACTGATCTCTAGGAAAAAAATGGAGTTCGTCGCCTACTCACACAGGAGGACACCAGATTCAAGAATTTCATTGAAAATAATGAATTGGTGGATCTAGAAACCACCAATGTCATTTACACTTGGAATAATCGATGTGGAGGCCCCCTCATATTGCCTCACGCCTCGATAGATTTATAGTCTCTGAAGACATTGCAACAGTAGGGGATGAGCTTTCCTCCCTCATTCTCCCTTCCTCGGGCTCAGACCACTGGCCCATCTGCTTGCACTGGCACCAAAGAGGCAAGGATCATTTTCACCCCTCAGATTCGAAAAATTATGGTTATCTAGCCTAGAGAGTTCAAGCCTATGATCCAAAATTGGTGGCCATCCACCCATCCCCCAGGCTGCTCCAAAAAGTATAGATTTAAGCAAAAACTAAAAATGTTGAAACAACATCTGAAGTGTGGAAAAAAACAACCTTTGGGAACATATTCTTATCCAAAACCACCCTGGAGAAGAACATGGAGACCCTACAACAATAGATCATCTAGGAAGGATGCTCGAAAAATCTCTCTCATAGAGAATCAGAACTTTAATCTCAAATAGAGGAGCGATGTCAGCAAGAAGAAATGATTTGGAAACAAAAATAAAGAATATCTTGGTTGAAGGAAGGTGAACACAACACCTCTTTCTTCCACCACTCAACCATCCAACACAAAATGCATAAAAAAATATCTTTCCTTAAAAATCAAGATGGTAGTCGGCTCAAAACCCACACGGACATAGAAACTGAGATGGTCTCCTACTACGAAGATCTACTCATGGAGGAGAACCACTTCAGGGGGGACGCCATTCAACGAGTAGCCAACCACATCCCTCGTCTGGTCACTGATAAACACAACTCCTCCCTAATGTGTTGAATCACTCTCCAAGAGGTGGAATATGTTGCCATGCAAATGAAAGATGGCACGACTCTTGGGCCGGATAGTTTTACAATCAACTTCTTCCATGCTTGTTGGGATCTGCTAAAGCTGGATGTGTTGGACATTGTGGAAGAATCGTGCAATATTCAATGGGTCCTCCCTTCCCTCAACGCTAACTTCCTCACTTTGATCCCCAAAGAAGAAAATGATGCAGTTCCAAGTAAGTACAGACCCATAGCTCTATGGAATGTTATCTACAAAATCATTACTAAAGTCATAGAAAACAGTTTAAAACCTCTCTTTCCCCTGCTCATTTCCCCCGAGAAAACAGGCTATGTCGAGGGCAGGAAGATTCTAGATGGAATTATTCTAGCCCATGAGGACATCCACTCCCTAAAAACCACCAAGAAACCGGGCATGCTTCTTAAACTAGACCTCTACAAAGACATTGAAAAGATTCTCCTAGCCTTCGGCTTCAGTCAAGATTGGGTACGTTGGATCCTCTCTCTCCTTTCCTCCACTTTTTTCTTTGTTCTTATTAACAAATCCCCCTCCCCCACCTTCATCCCCTCCCAAGAAATCTGACAAGGATATCCCCTCTCCCCTTTTCTTTTTATCCTCATGGTTGAAGGGTTAAGTCAAATGCTAAAAAATGCTTGTTCAAATGGCTCTCTTAAAGGAATGAGTCTCCACGATAGTCATCCCTTTACCCACCAACAATTTTTTGATGATAAACTGCTCCTGACACACCCCTCCATTCAAGAAGCATGCACCCTTAAAATTCTTCTCAACACCTTTTCAAATGCCTCAGGAGCATCTGTTAATTTGTACAAATCTCTCATCCTATGCTTCAACACGCCCCCCAATACCCAACAAAACATTGCTAGAACCCTCGTTTTTTCTACCTCCTCTCTTCCCTCCAAATACCTGGGCTCTCCCCTAATCACTTCAATCATCAAACACTCCACTTGGAATGAACTCATCATCAAATTAACTCAAAATATCTCTTCCTGGACCTTTAGAACCCTCAATCTAGCAAGGCGTCTAGTTCTCATAAAGTCTATTTTGAAAATGATGCCTTTGTATCTCTTCTTTGTTCTTGCAGCCCCCAAATGGGTGCTCAATTCCATCTAGAAGATACATTTCACTTTTCTCTAGAGTGTTGATAATAACACCCAAAAATGGGCTTTGGTCAAACGGGACACAATATGTTCACCAAAGCAAATGGGAGGCCTAAGCCTAAGGGGTCCAATTAAGAGAAATGAAATTCATAGTGTGAAAACCTGGTGGAACTGGATATCCAACAACTCCAATACTTGGGCACAACTCTAGCACAAAAAATATTCCCCAAATTGTGACCCTCACAACCTGATCTGCTTCACTCCTAACTCTCAAGGCTCCTACATTTGTAATTATGCAAAACTCCAATTTCACATCATCCAACAACATAGCTTTTGGGAAATCAGAAATGGCACCCACACAAATTTCTGGTTGGACTCTTGGCAGCATCTTCCAAGTTTGGAAAGACAACATAATTTACCACCACAAGGAAATTCAAAGGTTAAGGACCACTGGTATACTACAGATCAACAAAACTTCAGGCAATGGCTACCGCTCCACAACATCCTTCTTCACCTGCCGGAAAAAACCAGAACGCAAATCGTACAAGATGTGAGCAATCAGAAAATTCGAACCAGTCAAGACAATGACAAGCTCAAATGGGGGTACTCACCAAAAGGAATTTTTACTGTCAAATAATCCTATCAACATATCACCCCCCTTTCGCCAGATCCTCCATACCCTAGCTAGGCCAAGGTTTGGTCCCTCGGAACTTGGCCAAAGATCTCAATATTTCTATGGTTGGTCCACCAAAAGTGCATCCTAACTTGGGAAAACATCCTCAAAAGAGGATTTTCTAGACCTTCAAGATGTGATCTCTGCTACAACAATGAGGAATCCACAGACCATATACTTGACAATTTTTCCTTATCCAACAACATATGGTATAATGCAACAATGCTCTATAGAAAATCTGACCGGGCTCATGGCAACATAACTCATACTCTCAAAAACTGGGTTGACAATCCCTACCAAAACACAATTCTCAACCGTATCCGGTAGCTTCTCCCTGGCTTCATTATATGGAACATATGGAAAGAGAGCAATCGTTGCATCTTTGAAGACCAATATTCCTCAGAAGACACCCTTTGGGCCACTTGAAAAAAACAGATGCTAGAAACAATTTATCACCAATAATATATCGAGATATGCCCCCAGTGTAAACTTGAGTTTGCAAGATATGCAGATATAGATTGAGTAGAGAATACAATGTACCAGAAGAGAACATCGGGTTGTTGTCTTACCATAAAATTTGTCATGGTTTCCTGTTGTAGAAGGAAATGCAATCTATGTGGCCTTGAATACCACAAAAGTAGAGTAAGTATCATTGTGTGTGCAAAGCAGTATGGCTTCACAGGCTTCTCACATATTTAATTGATCATGATATGGATCCTATGATGATAACCATAGTTGTGTTTAAATCTCTTCTTGAACCCAGTTTTTTGTGATAGATCGAAACATGTTGAGACAAAACATCATTATATCAAAGATATGATACAGAGGAAAATAGTACACATGTAGTACCTTCCTACACATGAGCAGATTACATATGTCTTCACCAAACTAACTTGGTAAAGAATACCTCCCTAGTTGAGAGGGAGTGTTGATGAATAGAGCCAAGACAAAATTCAAAGTACATCCATGCGAGACTTGGCATGATGAAGAATGTCTCCCTAGATGATAGGGAGTGTTGATGATTGCAGCTATGTGAGACATTATCCAGCTTACAAACCTGAGAGGGGTGTGTGGTTCCTATCTGAGACAGATCAGGAACGTAGAGATGGCCTCCTCCTTACAGGGAGTTGATAAGAACTCAAGATGATTATCATGTGTAACGCAGTGAGAAAGGAGATCTGCAGAGTTGGACATGTCTGTGGTTGAGCACAAGGTGAACGTGTGAAATCCCAAAGTGTTGGGTGCATCGTCATGAGAAAAGAAATGAAGATGGTGTATTATCCTTTTCTGAGCAGAAGAGTTGATGAGAAACTCCAGATGACTCTCCTGTTTAATGCAGTGGGAAATAAGATATTTTGAGTGGACGTGCCTGTGGACGAGCATAGGTGAACATGATCCTAGTGGTTGAGCACTAGTGAAGAAGTGGTTCTTCTGTGTAATGCAGTGATCCATACATATGGACATCCCTATGGATGTACCCCTAGTGGATAACCACTAGTGGGTGTATAATATCCCTTCCTATATTGTTCAAGAGTCAAACCTTCCTGTAACCCTAATTGTAATGTAAAGGGTACATGTCGGCCCCACCTTAATGTGATTAATAATACATGTAAATGATAATTAATCTAGTTAAATATTAATTATATTCTGAGCTAGTGAGGTCGGCCCTTTTGTGCCAATAGACACTTTTGTTGACAGGTTCAGTCTAGTATAAGTAAAGGTAAATTCCCCATTGAGGAATCATATCATTCATGCGAGTTTGGAAATTTCAACAAGTACACCTTCTTGGGAAAAGTGTGCACCTCTCTTGGGCGCTAGTCTTCTAGGGTTTGAGCACCCTCTTGTGTACTAGGTTTCATTGGTGGTGAAGGTATCTCTCTTGAATAATATAACAAATAATTTGGCTGGGTTTTCTTCCCTTGTTGAGAAGGGTTTCCTAGGATACGTAATGTTTTCTTGTGCATGGTGTTTCCATGCTTAACCTTTCTCATTGAAAAATCAACATGGTATCAGAGCATAGATCTTGAAGAACACATTGCACAACTACAAGCTCTTACCAGACATCCCCCTTCTTTTGCAGAACCGTATGACCCTCCTAGGGTTCCCAAAAAATTTCCATATGAACCTCTTCGTTTGGGTGTTTCATTGCCTAAAACTTGGATGCTAAGGAAAAATTTGGCATAGGAGAGTACAACCTTCTCCAGGGCACCTCCAAAGACTCTTAGAATGAAATTTTGATCATTTTGAAATATTGGCCCTAGGGTTTCTAGGGTTTCGCTAATTTCTATAGAAATTTCAGAATTAGGGTTTTTCCAACACATTGAAGGAGCTCTTCAACTCACTAGAGTTCTCCTATATTTCAAAGGATTATTTTTGGAAGTCATGATTCCAACAAAACCTAAAAGTGCTTGCCTAGCCTAGTCGTTATGTTTTCTAGCCCAATTGACAAGCATTTGTGAAGAATCTAAAATTATGATGAACATACCTATGATGAAATATAATCTTGATGGATCAAGCAACTTCAAGTTCTTGGAAGAAAATACTTCAGAGGAAGACTTATTGTGGGTGATACAAAACGGTGACACTATGACTACCCTCTTCATGAATATCTCAAGAGGACAAAGATTGGCCAGGTGCCATTGGAGAAATCATATCATCACCCTCAGGTATGCACTTGTATATATATTATTTGTATCATTGTCATGAGAGAAATTTCAGGAGAAAGGAACCTTCTTGCTGAAGTCATGGATCCAGAGGGATATCAATGCATTTAGAAGAACAACACACTAGAATTGAAGACCCCGGGTTTGATTGTTGTAATTGTCATTCCTCTAAACCTATATTTATAAAGTTTGCTACATTACAAGTAGGTGTTGTAGTTGTGACAACAGTCCTTAAATTATTTTGACTCTAGAGATGTACGCATTATTCTCCTTTAGGATATATTCTTGTTTTGGTTCCTCTTGTTTTCTTGTTCTAGATAGGTTAACAATAAAGGAAGATGTTTATCCTTCAGAGGGAGGCACTTGACTTAGAGGGAGTCAAAACTATTTGAGAAAGAAGAGGAATATAACTATCATTGAAGAAACTAATGCAATAATGCATGATCAGAATCCTTCTATGATTCTATGGGAAAAATCATGCATCACACAGTATATGTTCAGAACAAGAGTTTTCACTAGACTTTTATAAACATAACTCCCGAAGAAACCTTCACTGGAGTGAAGCTTGAGATTGAACACTTCATCATATTTAGGTGCCCGGTGTATTTTCATGTACCCAAGGAGAAGAAGTCCAAACCTGATCCTTCAAGGAGAAAGGATACGTTTATGGGATAATAGTGAATCTCTGAAGACATTGCAGATCGACATCCCTCTTCAGAGACAAATTGAGACAAGCAAAGATGTTGTCCTTGAAGAAGAGATGGCCTTTCAAAAATACAGAGAATCTCATATGGATATTGATAGTGCGACAATGCCTTCTCCCCCTTCAGCAATTCAGAGGGAGATAGACATTATTCCAGTTGATACAGTTTCTCTAGTTGATATGTTCAGAGATATTGCAGTAGGGCATAAAAGGTCTTCCTAGGCTCACACTACAGGAGGCAAAGAAACATACAAGCCTCTCAAGGTAGATCTTGAGAGAGAAAAGATATTTTTCGAGATACTCGTCAGCCATAAGACACATCATTGATTCTGAGCCTTCTTGCCATAGAGAAGCAACCTGAGAACAAGTATGTCAAGATGCCATAACAGAAGAATACTAGTATATATTAAAATAATGATGTATAAGATATTGTTCAGAGACCATAAGGGAAGTTTGTGATGACTTCCAAGTGGATCTATAAGATCAAGCATGCAGCTGATAGAAGTGTCGAGAAATACAAAGCGAGATCTATAACTAAAGGTTTCTCACAAACAGGGGGAGTTGTCTATAATGAGAAACTTGATCCAATAAGACCAATACACTTACATCCGTACTACCATCCATGAGTTGGAAACTATATCAGATGAATGTATTCTTGATGAGTCTAGGTCTCACCAAGAGTATTATTGATCCAAAACCTATATTACTACAGTGTTGGTGACAAGAGCCTAATTTTTGATAACCTATTCATAAATCCTTCTTGTTGAAAAAAAGCAAGCCTTGACTTTTGATATTTGAGATGAAGGATCTGGGTATGATGCACTACTTCTTGGGACAAGAAGTATGACAGAGGACCAATGACATTTTCCTAAGTCAAGGAAAATATACAATGGGAATATTAAAGAAGTTCAGTATGACAGAATGCAAAACCACCGTGATGGATTTGAAGAAAATGAATGATGATGCTTCAAACGAGAGTGATCCACAGATGATTGGGCCATTGATGTACCTGGCTAACACCAAACCTGATTCAAGCCTTGTAATGAATGTACTTAGACAATCCATGAGCCAGCCGAGAGTGACTCACTTGATAGCAGTAAAGCATATATTTAGATATGCCCCCAGTGTAAACTTGAGTTTGCAAGATGTGAAGATACACATTGAGAAAAGAATACAGTGGACCAGAAGAGAACATCTGGTTGTTTTCTTACCATAAAAGTTGTCATGGTTTTTTGTTGTAGTAGGAAATGCAATCTATGTGGTCTTGAACACCACAGAAGCAGAGTATGTATCATTGAGTGTGCGAAGCAGTATGGCTTCACAAGCTTATGACATATTTACTTGATCATGAGATGGATCCTATGATGATAACCAGAGTTGTGTGTAAATATCTTTGAGAACCCAGTGTTTATGATAGATCAAAACATGTTGAGATAAAACATCCTTATATCAGAGATATGATACAGAGGAAAATAGTACACATGTAGTACCTTCCTACACATGAGCAGATTGAGATTTCTTCACCAAACTAACTTCGTAAAGAATACCTCCCTATTTGAGAGGGAGTGTTGATGACTATAGCTAAGAAAAAATTCAAAGTACATCCGTGTGAGACTTGGCATGATGCAGAATGCCTCCCTAGCTGAGAGGGACAATTGATGATTGAATCTATGTGAGACATTATCTAGCTTACAAACCTGAGAGAAAGCCCCTGAGAGGGGTGTGTGGTTCCTATATGAGACATAGATGGAACGTAGAGATGGCCTCCTTACAGGGAGTTGAGAAGAACTCCATATGATTCTCCTATGTAACGTAGTGAGAAAGGAGATTTGCATAGTTGGGCATGCCCATGGCTGAGCACAAGGTGAATGTGTGAAATCCCAAAGTGTTGGGTGAATCGTCGTGAGAACAGAAATTAATATGGTGTATTAGCCTTCTCTGAGCAGAAGAGTTGACAAGAAACTCTAGATGACTCTCCTATGTAATGCAGTGGGAAAGAAGATTTTTTGAATGTACGTAATTGTGGACGAGCACAGGTGAACGTGATCCTAGTGGTTGAGCACTAGTGAAGAAGTGGTTCTTCTGTGTAATGCAGTGAGCCAGAGATATGGACATCCCTATGGATGTGCCCCTAGTGGATGAGAACTAGTGGGTGTATAATATCCCTTCCTATATTGTTCAAGAGTCAGACCTTCCTGTAACTATAATTGTAATGTCAAGGGTATAGGTCAACCCCACCTTACTATTATTAATAATAAATGTAAAAGATAATTAATATGGTTAAATATTTATTATATTGTGAGCTAGCGAGGTCATCCCTTTTGTGACTATAGACACTTTTGTTGAAAGGTTCAGTCTAGTATAAGTAAAGGTAAATTCCCCATTGAGGAATCATATCTCTCATGTGAGTTTGGAAATTTCAGCAAGTACACCTTCTTGGGAAAAGTGCGCACCTCTCTTGGGCGCTAGTCTTCCAGGGTTTGAGCACCCTCTTGTGCTAGGTTTTATTGGTGGTGAAGATATCTCTCTTGAAGAATATAACAAAGGATTTGGTTGGGTTTTCTTCCCTTGTTGAGAATGATTTCCCAGGATACTTCTTGTGTTCATGTGCATGGTGTTTCTTCTTGTGATCTTGGTTGCTGCAATATTATTGTTTATGGTTAAGTTAAATGATAAAATGGAATGAAATTCATGCTTAACCTTGATCATTGAAAAATCAACATGGTATCAGATCATAGGTCTTGAGGAAATCATTGCACAACTACAAGATTTTACCAGTCATCCCCCTTCTTTTGCAAAACCGTATGACCCTCCTAGGGTTCCTGAAAATTTGCATACGACCATATTCTTTTGGGTCTTTCAACCACTAAATCTTGGAAGTTGAGGAAAATTTTGGCATAGGAGAGTATGGAATTCTCCAGTGCACCTCCAAAGACTCTCAGAATGAAATTTCGAGCATTTTGAAATTTTGGCCCTAGGGTTTCTAGGGTTTTTCTAATTTCTGCAGAAATTTCAGAATTAGGGTTTCTGAAACTCATTGAAGGAGCTATTCATCTCACCAGTGTTATCCTATATTTCAAAGGCTTATTTTCGGCAGTCATAAGTCCAAAAAAACCTAAAAGTGCTAACCTAGCCTAACCGTCAGGTTTTCTAGCCCAGTCAACAAGGATTTGTGAAGAATCTAAAATTATGAGGAACATACCTATGATGAAAGATAAGCTTGATGGATCAAGCAACTTCAAGTTCCTGGAAGACAAGACTTTAGAGGAAGACTTATTGTGGGCGATAAAAAATGGTGACACTATGACTATCCTCTTCATGAAGATGTCAAGAGGACAGACATCAGCCAGGTGCCATTGGAGAAATCAATAAACTTGAGTTTGCAAGATATCCAGATACAGATTGAGAAGAGAATAGAGTGGACCAGAAGAGAACATTTGGTTGTTGTCTTACTATAAAAGTTGTCATGGTTTCCTGTTGTAGCAGGAAATGACATCTTTGTGGCCTTAAACACCATAGAAGCAGAGTATGTATCATTGAGTGTGAGAAGCAGTATGGTTTCACAAGCTTCTGACAGATATACTTGATCGTGAGATGGATCCTATGATGATAACCTGAGTTGTTTGTAAAGCTCTTCAAGAACCCAGTGTTTCATGATAGATCGAAACATGTTTAGATAAAACATCAATATATCTGAGATATGATGCAGAGGAAAATAGTACACCTGCAGTACCTTCCTACACATGAGCAGATTGCAAACGTCCTAACCAAACTAACTTGGTAAACAATACGTCCCTAGTTGAGAGGGAGTGTTGATGACTATATCCAAGACAAAATTCAAAGTACATCCATGAGAGACTTGGCATAATGAAGAATGCCTCCCTAGCTAAGAGGGAGTGTTGATGATTGCAGCTATGTGAGACATTATCCAGCTTACAAACCTGAGAGAAATCCTCTGAGAGGGGTGTGTGGTTACTATCTGAGACAAAGTGGGAACGTAGAGATGGCCTCCTCCTTACAAGGAGTTGAGAAGAACTCCAGATGATTCTCTTGTGTAACACAGTGAGAAAGGAGATCTGTAGAGTTGGATGTGCCCGTGGCTGAGCACAAGGTGAACGTGTGAAATCCCAAAGTGTTGGGTGCATCGTAATGAGAATAGAAATGAAGATGGTGTACTATCCTTCTCTGAGTAGAAGAGTTGACTAGAAACTCCAAATGACTCTCCTGTGTAATGCAGTGGGAAAGAATATCTGTTGAGTGGATGTGCTTGTGGATGAGCACAGGTGAACGTGATCCTAGTGGTTGAGCACTAGTGAAGAAGTGGTTCCTCTGTGTAATGCAGTGAACCAGAGATATGGACATCCATATGGATGTGCCCCTAGTGGATGAGCACTAGTGGGGGTATAATATCCCTTCCTATATTGTTCAACAGTCAGACCTGTCTGTAACCCTAATTGTAATGTAAAGGGTACAGGTCGGCCCCACCTTAATGTGATTAATAATAAATGTAAAAGATAATTAATCTGGTTAAATATTAAATATATTGTGAGCTAGTGAGGTCGGCCCTTTTGTGCCAATAGACACTTTCTTTGATAGTTTAAGTCTAGTATAAGTAAAGGTAAATTCCCCATTGAGGAATCATATATTTCATGTGAGTTTGGAAATTTCAGCAAGTACACCTTCTTGGGAAAAGTGAACACCTGTCTTGGGCACTAGTCTTCTAGGGTTTGAGCATTGTCTTTTGTGCTAGGTTGTATTGGTGGTGAAGGTCTCTCTCTTGAAAAATATAACATATGATTTAGTTGGGTTTTCTTCCCTTGTTGAGAAGGGTTTCCCAGGATACTTCTTGTGTTCTTCTGCATGGTGTTTCTTCTTGTGATCTTGGTTGCTGTAACATTATTGTTTATGGTTATGTTAAATGCTAAAATAGAATGAACTTCATGCTTAACCTTTCTCATTGAAAAATAAACATGGTATTAGAGCATAGGTCTTGAATAAACCATTGCACAACTACAAGCTCTTACCAGTCATCCCCCTTCTTTTGCAGAACCATACGACCCTCCTATGGTTCCCAAAAAAATTCCTTACGACCATCTTCTTTTGGGTGTTTCATCCTCTAAAACTTGGACGTTGAGGAAAATTTTGGCATAGGAGAGTACGTCCTTCTCCAGCGCACCTCCAAAGACTCTCAGAATGAAATTCCGAGCATTTTGAAATTTTGGCCCTAGGCTTTCTAGGGTTTCGCTAATTTCTACAGAAATTTCATAATTAGGGTTTCTGCAACTCATTGAAGGAGATCTTCAGCTCACCAATGTTCTCCTATATTTCAAAGGCTTATTTTTGGTTTTCATAAGTCCAACAAAACCTAAAAGTGGTAGCCTAGCCTAGCCATTAGGTTTTCTAGCCCATTTGAAAAGGATTTGTGAAGAATCTAAAATTATGATGAACATACCTATGATGAAAGATAATCTTGATGGATAAAGAAACTTCAAGTTCCTGGAAGACGAGACTTCAGAGGAAGAATTATTGTGGGTGATACAAAATGGTGACACTATGACTACCCTCTTCATGAATATGTCAAGAGGACAGAGATCAACCAAGTGTCATTGGAGAATCATATCAGCACCCTCGGGTATACACTTGTATATATATTATTTGTATCATTGTCATGAGAGAAATTGTAGGAGGAAGGAACCTTCTTGCTGAAGTCATGGATCCAGAGGGATATCAGTGCATTCAGAAGAACAACACACTGGAAGTGAAGACCCCAGGTTTGATTGTTGTAATTGTCATTCCTCTAAACTTATATTTCTAAAGTTTGCTACATTACAAGTAGGTGTTGTAGCTATGACAACAATCCTTAAATTATTTTGATTCTAGAGATGTACTCATTATTCTCCTTTAGGAGATATTATTGTTTTGGTTCCTCTTGTTTTCTTGTTTCAGACAGGTTAACAACAAAGGAAGATGTTTATCCTTCAGAGGGAGCCACTTGACTCAGAGGGAGTCAAAACTATTTGAGAAAGAGGAGGAATAGAACTATCATTGAGGAAAATAATGCAATAATACATTATCATAATCCTTCTATGATTCTATCGGAAAAAGTATGCATCACACAATATATGTTCAGAACAAGAGTTTTCACCAGACTTTGAAAAACATAACTCCTAAAGAAACCTTCACCGGAGTGAAGCCTGAGATTGAACACTTCAGGATCAGACATATACTTATTACTTATTGATGCTAAAAAGGCCTGGAGGCCTCATTTTAATGGGATCAAACAAATGTGTGGAGCCTCCACATCTCTTCTCATAGATTAGCTACCACCATTCGAGCAAGATTGTTTCATTCTGCATTTTACAATTTCAGCAGATTTCTTTATTGAATACAAGTTTAGTTTCATTGTATCTCTGTTATTGTTATTTCTATATTTGTGTTAATGTTATAGATCTGTTTTTCATTTATTTATTCTCACAAATCCAGATCAGTGGTATCATAGTGGTCTACTCTTCATTTGTTTTTCTGTGTGTGTCCCCAACGAGGTCAGGGTATAAGCAGTTGGGACTCGAACCAGTTGAGACTTTGCAAGATCAGCCTCGCCAAACCCAATGGTTTCCCATGGGGGAAGAAAAAAGAGACGATGGGACTGGATATCCCTTTAAACTATTGCTCGAGGAATCCCTCCCACGATAGAGGAACGAGATGATGGATAACTTTGTGAAAATCCTTCGACAATTTCCAACAGGCGACACATATTTCTCGAGCAGAAGCGCCACCACCTTCAAGCTACAGATCAATTTTGATATTCCTATATTTGAAGATCAAGAATATGCAGATGTTGTAGACAAATGGTTAAACATTCTAGAAGGGTATTTGTCTATCCATAACTTCTCTGATAGAGAAAATATTACATTTGCGCTCCTTAAAGTTGTCCCCCATGTCAAATATTGATGGGACACTTTATGTGAGCAAAAGGAAACAAAAGGATCTACATTATTTGTAGTCACACCCACTCGGAGTTCTTTCGGGGATGTTATAAAGGAACAATGCTACCTTGTTGGAAATTATGATGACTTATATACAAGATGGACCACATTGCGGTAGGAAAGGGACAAAAGGTTAGTTGAAGGATAGGAGGTCTCATCACGAGCCGACCTATCACATCCATGGATATCTAGTGGTATGAAATTGTCATCATCTGGTCACCAAACCAGGGAAATGGCTCTCGGTTGCATGGCTAAGAGAAAGGAGGTCTCATCACAAGCAAACCTTCTCATTTCCATTAGGTATTTGTGGGTGAAATTGCCACCACCTAGTCACCATGCTAGGGTAGTGACCTTCAATCTCTCCTTATGCTATATTGAAAGAAAATAAAGAAAGAAGGATAAAAGGAAATTGATGGGCTTGGAAAAAGTGCATTATGGACGAAGGTACCACACACCCTCTACAAAGGCACACGTGAATGAGACACTATGACCCCTTGTATGTCATGAGCCCTATACCCATTGATTCTTGACCCCTATCACCTCATCCACTTTACATGGCTTAGAGAGGGATCTCTTGGAATCTCTCCTTGACCTAGGGAAAGACCTACCCAATAGGACACCTTGTCAACCCTCCCATACTTAATCTTGACAAGTCACATAGTGTCTTTGAGTTGTTAATTGTTTAATATAGTGATCTTTGATGCACATTCTTAGATGGCTTATTTATTGATTGGATCCACTTATCATGATGTTATGACTTGAGATACTTGGAGGGTGTGTTCATTTGTCTTTGCAGGACCTAGCTGGTGGACAGTGTTTGGAGAACAAACCTAGCTTGGGCTTCGATGGGGCTACAAGCCCACAGGTTGGATGCTAGGGGCCCGTATGCTAGATGAGATAGAGATGAATTGGACGACCTTGATGATGATTTGGACAGCCTAGCCCACCCATTACTTTCCAAATAATTTTCCTGGAGGGTAAACACGTTCCATTTTTTAGCTTGACGTCATGATCCTAGGGGCTAGGGCATGGTGGTGAGGTGCCACTCTTTGATACATGGACGTTTGAGGAGAAGGGTATTCACCATGATATGAGTGCCTAGATGCTTGACAAATGGCCTTTGGAGGCCCATCAATGCTTCTCCAACACCAACAACTTCATCAAAGTGGAAAAACGTCCCCTAAAGGGGTGACGTCCTCCTAATTACGGTTTAATTTGTGCAAAAAGTGAAATTTTAATTGAATTGTTTAATATTAATTTGTTATGGGGGAAAATTTATGGTTTTCAACCCCTAATCTTGTGTTTTACCCCTTAATTTTTGGACAATCTATGTTAGCTACATTTTGTATAAATAGAGATCATAAGATCTCATTTTAAACATAACTCTCCCTCTTGTGAGAGGCCTTGGTTTGAAATTTTTGGCTATCTTGGTTATTTTATCTCTTTTTCATTTTTGTATGGATATACTTATGAATGGTTGATGCAAGAAGTGATGCGCTAGACTTGGTAGGCTTTTCCATTGTTATTGTGGTGGATTATCTTGGCATTTTTCCTTGAATTGGTATGTTTATTTAATTTATTGATATCATTTGTTTCAAGTCAAGGTTATTGTTCTGGGAAAAAGGTGGGAAGTATAAGGGAATACACCCCCACCTTATGATTCATCACTTTATGCTTCATCTTATTGCTTTAACAAGGGTTTGCTAAGAGAAGTATAAGGGCATACACCCTCTTAGCTTAAACCCTAGCCTAGAGAAAATTGTATTGGGAAGTAAAATGGATTAATCCCCCAAGGAGATAGCTTCTCTAAACTACTTTTTATTCCATTAACCCAATAGTAAAGGCACTAGTCATACTTTGTTGCATTGGAGATATAAAATCATTACCTTGGGAAACACAATTTTCAGTCTTTTGAAAGGTCTCTTGCTTGAAGTTGATTTGTCTCATTGAGAGGAGTATTCCCCCACTAGGGCATCCCATATCTCCCACTATTCTAATTGTTGTTACAAAATTTAACCTACAGCCATTAGATCTGCATAACCCTAGCTACTAATACTCTAATAACTCCTAAACTAACCCTAGACTAGCTCTCTAACTTTGCCCATTTCCTCTACTAACTAGGATGCATATTTTAAGCTAATTCTTGGCACTTTTCCATGGTTAACTTTGATGTTGCATTTCACTGAATTATACAGCCATAAGGATGAAATTTTCTGCAGAAAATACATGTATACAACAGCCACCTTTTCTTGGTTCTTAAGTGCCAATTTTCAACTTATATTCATTGCTAAGTTTGATGTTGATTTGCCTAACTAGTCCAGATATTTATATGTTGATTTTAGATTTTTTATTTGCTGATATAAACTGATGTCTACTGCTGCAAATTAGGGACAACAAGGTTAACTTGTTGATACAACTAACATCTATCATTGCAAAGTGTATTTTCTTGTGTCTCGAGCAAGTACAATCATCCAGAGAAGTACTATACCTGTCGGGAAACAATTACTTGACTTAAAAGAAATCTCTCCCTACCTTTTATTCCACTTAGATTTGACCTGTAGGGGTTTCACTTCCACTTCCCTCCATTTCCATCTCAATCCCCCTAGGGTCATTGGTATCGCCTCCCTAGAGTGACTTAGTCACCCTTGAAATGCAGGACCTACATCGAGGTGAGATTGGGTGTAGGAGTCCCAAGTTGTAGAACTTGTTTTGTGTTTGGGTCGGGCTTTGCCCAATCTACAACTTGTGTTATAACAGGCATGACACTATTCTTATTTGGGTTCATTTTAATTCGACGATCCAATATTTGTTTAAATTCACAATTTAATCGATTGAATTACATATTCACATGATCGCATAAATGGATTTAACAACCTCGAAAGCCCCTAACAACTAGATTATGCAATCTATACATTTAATATTTGCAATTTCATCAAACAAAAATCATTTTAGTCAAATTTCCCTAAAAATTACCAATTTAATTTCCTATTATTTCGTCGAATGAAAAAGAGTGAAAATATTGATTTGTTGCCTATTGCCTAAATAATTAATTTAAAATTTTCGCTATGAAGAAGTAATATTTTGATAAACAAAACAAAGAGTTATTATAACCTTTAGTGAATTTTATGGATTGGACCTCTCCTTAAGGTAACATTATGGACCTTTTTAAGTGGAAAGACTATTAGATCATCATTTCTAAGATTTTGACACTTTAGTAAATGTTTTCTTGAGAAAATGAAGTTGAGTGTGATGCATAGAGCAATATTAATTATTATTAGTTATTGATATAAGAGCATTAATGAAGGAGCAAGATAACATACCAACAATTTGTCCATTTTTTTATTCAGATACAACATAATCTAACAATTCAATCTTTGTTGAAATTCACCATTAAATCAATTAAAATCGTAGATTTTGATTCCATTTGTTAATTCAACAACCTTGAAAACCCCTACTACACATAGATTATGTAATCTATGGATTTGATATTTGCAATTCAATCAAACAAAAAGATTTGTTGTCCCCTCTTTTAAATATTTCTTGATTACGTTATATTTGTTACACAAAAAATGGTGCAACTTTTGACTCGTCTTGTGCCTTTATGAAATATTTAATTAATAACACAAATAATAGGAAAATGCAAGGAATATCATTAAGTCAAGTTAAATATGAAAGAAAGGACATATACATCACACAAATAACAACGTATTAAAGAGAGTAAAAGGTGCAAATATTACAAATCTTACATATACAATGACTTCAAAACAATCTTAATTTGGAATATAATATCAATAAAAAGATATTTATGTAACTTAGATGATAAAAAGTTGCAATAAGTATGTACATCATATGACACTACAAAGAAAATAGGCTTTTGTAGAGGTTTTAGTGGAGGTATTTAGTGTTAGTGGATTGAACATAATTATCAAAAAACCTCCATTGATGAAAGAAAATATTTTTGCATAGGTATCAGCAGGGGTTTATTATAACTAAAAAACCTAGGCGATTGGAGGTTTTTTTTGTTGGTATTTCACATATAATACAATATTGGTGGATCCATGTATATGATGCATCGATGCATAATGTATATTCTAAATCACCTGTGCGCTTTATATTGTTAAGCATCAGTACACCTTCTATTGTTAAGCACCAGTGCAGTATATATCATTGTGCATTGTGGAAACCTAGTTACAATGATGGTAATGGTTACAATAATGATAAAGGTAATTATATCATTGAAGTTAATGTTATCGCACAATATTTACTTTCCCAAATCCCAAGGAAATTAAGGGATATTGGTGTAACAAACATGATATCTTATCACTGTCACCTTTATAGAAAATCCCCACTTTTTAGGGATAGGCAGGGTCTACCCCAGGGGAGGCATCCCCGATAACCTATGTTGATGATTACAACTATGTGATACATTCTTCAGCTTACAAACCTGAGATAAATCCCCAGAGAGGGGTGTGTGGTTCCTATCTGAGATAGAGCAGGAACATAGAGAAAAAACACAAGACTTGACTTCTGATTTTTGAGACAAAGGATCTGAGTATCATGCACTACTTCTTGGGACAAGAAGTATGAGAGAGGACCAATGATATTTTCCTAATTCAAGGAAAATATACAATGGGAATATTAAATAAGTTCAGTATGACAGAATGCAAAACCACCATAATGGATTTGAAGAAAATGAATGATGATGCTTTAGACGAGAGTGATCCACAGATGATTGGGCCATTGATGTACCTGGATAACACCAAACCTAATTCATTCCTTGTAATGAATGTACTTAGACAATCCATGAACCATCCAAGACAGACTCACTTGATACCAGTAAAGCATATATTGAAATATGCGCCCAGTGTAAAATTGAGTTTGCAATATATGCAGATACAGATTGAGTAGAGAATACAGTGGACCGGAAGAGAAAATATAGTTGTTGTCTTACCATAAAAGTTGTCATGGTTTCCTGTTGTAGCAGAAAATGGAATCTATGTGGCCTTGAACACCATAGAAGCAGAGTAAGTATCATTGAGTGTGTGAAGCAGTATGGCTTCACAAGCTTCTGACAGATTTACTTAATCATGAGATGGATCCTATGATGATAACCAAAGTTGTTTTTAAAACTCTTCGAGAACCCAGTGTTTCATGATAGATCAAAACATGTTGAGATAAAACATCATTATATTAGAGATATGATACAGAGGAAAATAGTACACATGCAGTACCTTCCTACACATGAGCAGATTGCAGACATCTTCACCAAAATAACTTGGTAAAGAATAACTCCCTAGTTGAGAGGGAGTGTTGATGACTATAGCCAAGACAAAATTCAAAGTACATCCGTGTGAGACTTGGCATGATGAAGAATTCCTCCCTAGATAAGAGGGAGTGTTGATGATTGCATCTATGTGAGACATTATCCAGCTTAAAAACCTGAGAGAAATCCCTTGAGAGGGGTGTATGGTTCCTATCTGAAACGGAGCAGGAACGTAGAGATGGTCTCCTCCTTACAGGGAGTTGATAAGAACTCAAGATTATTCTCCTGTGTAACATAGTGAGAAAGGATATTTGTAGATTTGGACATGTATGTGGCTGAGCACAAGGTGAATGTATGAAATCCCAAAGTGTTGGGTGCATCGTCATGAGAAGAAAAATGAAGATGGTGCATTAGCCTTCTCTAAGCAGAAGAGTTGACAAGAAACTCCAGATGACTCTCCTGTGTAATGCAGTGAGAAAGAATATATGTTGAGTGGATGTGCCTGTGGACGAGCACAGGTGAACGTGATCCTAGTGGCTAAGCACTAGTGAAGAAGTGGTTCTTCTGTGTAATGCAGTGAGACAGAGATATGGACATCCATATGGATGTGCCCCTAGTGGATGAGCACTAGTGGGTGTATAATATCCCTTCCTATATTGTTCAAGAGTCAGACCTTCCTATAACCCTAATTGTAATGTAAAGGGTACAAGTCAGACCCACCTTAATGTGATTAATAATAAATGTAAAAGATAATTAATCTGGTTAAATATTAATTATATTGTGAGCTAGTGAGGTCGGCCCTTTTTTTCCAATAGACACTTTTTTTGACAGGTTTAGTCTAGTATAAGTAAAGGTAAATTCCCCATTGAGGAATCATATATTTCATGTGAGTTTGGAAATTTCAACAAGTACACCTTCTTGGGAAAAGTGCACACCTCTCATGGCCGCTAGTCTTCTAGGGTTTGAGCACCCTCTTGTGTGGTAGGTTTTATTGGTGGTGAAGGTCTCTCTCTTGAATAATATAACAAAGGATTTGGTTGGGTTTTCTTCCCTTGTTGAGAAGGGTTTCCAAAGATACTTCTTGTGTTCTTTTGCATGGTGTTTCCTCTTGTGATCTTGGTTGCTGCAACATTATTGTTTATGGTTAAGTTAAATGATAAAATGCAATGAACTTTATGCTTAACCTTGCTCATTGAAAAATCAACATGGTATCAGAGCACGGGTCTTGAAGAACCCATTTCACAACTACAAGCCCTTACCAGTCACCCCCTTCTTTTGCATAAACGTACAACCCTCCTAGGGTTCCCAACAAATTGCCATATGACCCTCTTCTTTTGGGTGTTTCATCCCCTAAAACTTGGATGTTGAGGAAAAATTTGGTATAGGATATTACGGCCTTCTCAAGCACACCTCCAAATACTCTTAGAATGAAATTCCGAGCATTTTGAAATATTGGCCCTAAGGTTTCTTTGGTTTCGCTAATTTCTTCAGAAATTTCAGAATTAGGGTTTTTGCAACTCATTGAAGGAGCTCTTCAGCTCACCAGTTTTCTCCTATATTTCAAAGGATTATTATTGGAAGTCATAATTCCAACAAAACCTAAAAGTGTTTGCCTAGCCTAGTCATTTGGTTTTCTAGCCCAGTTGACAAGCATTTGTGAAGAATCTAAAATTATGATGAACATACCTATGATGATAGATAAGCTTGATGGATCAAGAAACTTCAAGTTCCTAGAAGACAAGACTTCAGAGGAACACTTATTGTGGGTGATACAAAACGGTGACACTATCACTAACCTCTTCATGAAGATGGCAAGAGGACAAAGATCAGCCAGGTGCCATTGGAGAAATCATATCAGCACCCTCAGGTATGCACTTGTATATATATTATTTGTATCATTGTCATGAGAGAAATTGCAGGAGGAAGGAACCTTCTTGCTGAAGTCATGGATCCAGAGGGATCTCGGTGCATTTAGAAGAACAACACACTGGAAGTGAAGACCCCAGGTTTGATTGTTGTAATTGTCATTCCTCTAAATCTATATTTATAAAGTTTTCTACATTACAAGTAGGTGTCGTAGATGTGACAACAAGCCTTAAATTATTTTGATTCTAGAGATGTACTCATTATTCCCCTTTAGGAGATATTCTTGTTTTGGTTCCTCTTGTTTTCTTGTTCAAGACAGGTTAACAATAAAGGAATATGTTTATACTTCAGAGGGATCCACTTTACTAAGAGCTAGTCAAAACTATTTGAGAAAGAGGAGGAAGAGAACTATCATTGAGGAAATTAATGCAATAATGCATGATCAGAATCCTTCTATGATTCTATGGGCAAAATCATGCATCACATAGTATATGTTCAGAACAAGAGTTTTCACCGGACTTTGAAAAACATAACTCCCGAAGAAACCTTCACCGTAGTGAAGCCTGAGATTGAACACTTCATGATATTTGGGTTCCCAGTGTATTTTCATGTACCCAAAGAGAAGAAGTCCAAACCTGATCCTTCATGGAGAAAGGCTACATTTATGGGATAACAATGAATCTCTGAAGACATTCCAGATTGACATCCCTGGTCAGAGACAAATTGAGACAAGAAGAGATGTTGTCCTTGAAGAATAGATATCCTTTCAAAAATCCAGAGAATCTCATATGGAGATTGATAGTGAGACAATGCCTTCTCCCCCTTTAGCAGTTCAGAGGGAGACAGACATTATTCCAGCTGATCCAGTTCCTCCAGTTGATATGTTCAAAGATATTGCAGTAGGGCATAAAAGGTCTTCCTAGGCTCACCCTACAGGAGGCAAAGAAACATACAAGCCTGTCAAGGCACATCCCAAGAGAACAAAGATATTTTTCGAGATACTCTTCAACCATAAGACACATCATTGATTCTGAGCCTTCTCGACATAGATAAGCAACAGGAGAACAAGTATGGCAAGATGCCATAACATAAGAATACTAGTATATCTTAAAAGAATGATGTATAAGATATTGTTCAGAGACCATAAGGAAAGTTTGTGATGACTTCCAAGTGGATCTATAAGATCAAGAATGCAGCTGATAGAGGTGTCGAGAAATACAAAGCAATATCTATAGCCAAAGGTTTCTCACAAACAGCGGGAGTTATCTATGATGAGACACTTGATCCAATAAGACCAATAAACTTCCATCTGTACTACCATCCATGAGTTGGAAACTATATCATATGAATGGATTCTTGATGAGTATGGGTCTCACCAAGAGTATTTCTTATCCAAAATCTATATTACTACAGTGTTGGTGACAAGAGCCTAATTTTTTATAACTTATTCAGAAATCCTTGTTGTTGAAAAAACATAAGCCTTGACTTTTGATTTTTGAGATGATAGAGGACCAATGACATTTTCCTAAGTCAAGGAAAATATACAATGGGAATATTAAATAAGTTCAGTATGACAAAATGCAAAACCACGGTGATGGATTTGAAGAAAATGAACGATGATGCTTCAGACGAGAGTGATCCACAAATGATTGGGCCATTGGTGTACCTAGCTAACACCAAACCTGATTCATGCCTTGTAATGAATGTAGTTATACCATCCATGAGCCAGCCGAGACAGACTCTCTTGATAGAAGTAAATCATATATTGAGATATGCCCCCAGTGTAAACTTGAGTTTGCAAGATATGCAGATACAGATTGAGAAAAGAATACAATGAACCAGAAGAGAAGATCCAACTATTGTCTTACCATAAAAGTTGTCATGGTTTCTTGTTGCAGCAGGAAATGAAATCTTTGTGGCCTTGAACACAACAAAAGAAGAGTATGTATCATTGAGTGTGCGAAGCAGTATGGCTTCATAAGCTTCTGACATATTTACTTGATCGTGAGATGGATCCTATGATGATAACCAGAGTTGTGTGTAAAGATCTTCGAGAACCCAGTGTTCCATGATAGATCGAAACATGTTGAGATAAAATATCATTATATCAGAGATATTTTGTAGAGGAAAATAGTACACATGCAGTACCTTCCTACACATGAGCATATTGAGACGTCTTCACAAAACTAACTTGGTAAAGAATACCTCCCTAGTTGAGAGGGAGTGTTGATGACTACATCCAACACAAAATTCAAAGTATATATGTGCGAGACTTGGCAGGATGAAGAATGCCTCCCTAGTTGAGAGGGAGTGTTGATGATTGCATCTATGTGAAACATTATCCATCTTACAAACCTGAGATAAATCCCCTAAGAGGGGTGTGTGGTTCCTATCTGAGACAGAGCTGGAACGTAGAGATGGCCTCCTCCTTACAGGGAGTTGAGAAGAACTCCATATGATTCTCCTGTGTAACGCAGTGAGAAAGGAAATCTGTAGAGTTGGACGTGTCTGTGGTTGAGCACAAGATGAACGTGTGAAATCCCAAAGTGTTGGGTGCATCGTCATGAGAACAGAAATGAAGATGGTGTATTAGCCTTCTCTGAGCAGAAGAGTTGATGAGAAACTCCAAATGACTCTCACGTGTAATGCAGTGCGAAAGAAGTATTGTTGAGTGGACGTTCCTATGGATGAGCACAGGTGAACGTGATCCTAGTGGTTGAGCACTATTGAAGAAGTGGTTCTTCTATGTAATGTAGTGATCCAGAGATATGGACATCCCTATGGATGTTGTTATCACTCCAAGAAACTCTTTAGGGTTGTAGGCTAAATATGCTTGGTAACTTAAGAATTTTATAATTAGGTATGTTTGGATCAATGGGATAACTCAATGGCTAATGAGAAGAACAACTTATCATGCATTCGAATAAGACAGTGCTTTTAGAAATCAATGACCAGACAGAGTAATTTAAATAGGGTATGAAGAACACTAGTCTAGATAACCAAGTACAACAGTGTGTAGGGTCATACAAGATAGTAAGAATTCCTTTAATTCAAGTTCATGAGCTTAATAAGAAGATAGTAGTTCTTAGAAGCTGAGCTAAACTGAAATAAAGTACAGAATAATGAAGTACATGAATAAATCTGACATTGACAGCAAAAGAAGACTGTGATTCTATTATCAAGATAAGAGTCTTAGTACAAGAGCAAAATGTATCCAGGATTGAACCCCAGTCCTATGACTGAACCCCTTGAGTTCATCTTTTGTCTTCATCTTTATATCTTTACAATACAATTTTCAGATCCTAAAAGAATGGATCAGATATGCTAAAGATAGAAAGTCAAAACTAAATTACAAAAGATAAGGAATGATCCTCAAAATGAGGTCAATTCCACATTCCATGGTCTTCAGATGATGTAGAATCCCTATGCAGTGTAGATAAGGCTTCCAAGGTTGTTTGATGACTCTTGAGGAAAATGAAATTTGAATTTGCTAATTTTGGAAAAAAACCCTAATTCGTTGCCCCCAAAATAGGTACCAAAACCAACCTGAATACTTCTTCTAACAATTTTACACCAAAATTGGATCTTAGATCTGAATTTATAATTCAACATCTATCCATTAAAAGAGTTTTCAAGATATTTGGATCAATAAAACTTCGATCTGGACAAAATTTCACCAAATCTGGCCAGTGACAGGTTTCAGTAGTTAACACCAGGAAAAAATGGGTGTCTTAACTACCGAAAGCTCTGCTTTCGGTGGTTAATGAATAGTCGTCCTATTCGCCTAAACCATTGAAAGCTTAGCTTTGTCCAAAACTTCAAAATTGCAAAAATTGATTACCTTGATGCTTTACTGAGTGTTCATGGTTCTTTTGGTGATGCTCCTCCTCCTTTTACAGGGCTGGAAACCTCAATCTGTTGTGTAGGAGGCTTTGTTTCTTTCTCGAAGGAAGTAGCCATTTCTGCTAAGTGATATCTTATCTGATGGGTAACCATATGGATGTGGGTATGCAGGTTGTCCATATGCAGGCTGAGCAGGATAGGGAGCATACTCAACAGATGGTGGGACACCCTGGTCAATTCGAGACATGTTCTGCATACCAGGTGGTTGCATCACCCTTTCAAATAGTCCAAACTTCCCATCCACTTGTCCAATTCAACTTTGTGTTGTGTCTACATGCATGCACAAACCGTGCAGTAAACCCCATCCGACAAACAATTTAAAAAATTGGAGACAACTTCAAGTTCATCACTGCCAATAACACATGCAATAATAGAGAAGATACAAGCCAATGATACAATTATCACATCAAGTTGTCTGGATATTGAATTCATCTTGCAAGAGGAAGCGAGCATAAGCAACAGAGTTTCCAAAGAAACAAAAACCTTCGTGCACAGGCAAAGCTCAGGCCACCGAATTTCACCACAACTGTCACAACAGGGCATGTAATCGGCACATCAAACATATCTTGATACATGTCATTGTATAATGCTTGCTTCCACAGTAATAAGAAGCCCAAGGTTCACAAAATAATGAAAAACAACAGTAGGATGTATCCGCCTTGATTGTTTTCATGAGATCTGTGTGCCAAAGGTTGCGATATTGTTGGCGTTGTAGCATCTTCTCCACATACTCTTTCGACACCATCTGGGCTGATGTGATGCTAACACTGAACGTTTTGTCAAATTTCTGGTATCCCAGTAGATAGTGTTCTTGACACGAAATCGCAGAGAGGCCAGAGTACCACTTCCGAAAGAGTAGTGTTTAAGAAAATGAAGAGCCAGAGATTTTGAGCTCTCTAGAATCAACTGTAGTTGGCAATCACTTGTAGCATTGAGATCGTGGCCCAGAAGATTTTTTAATCAGTTTGTTTCTTGACAACTAATAGTTATGTGCTTTTGTGTGTTTCCATGAGTCACCTACCAGAAAGCATACTCATGCAAGCTTGGCGACATGTAAAAAACACTTGGTAGAGGTAGATGAAATCTTAGGCTCGGCGCAAATCCCCTTTTGTTCGTGGTTCTTTATATGCAACTCAATATTTAGATCTTCATATATCCTTATACTTTCAAATGAATTTGGCAGCTGGCCTCACCGTGGAACCATAGTATTTTAAAATCATTTACCCACAAATCCTTTTGACACCTGTATGAAATGCTCTGATAATTAAGAACAAACTGCAATTGGAATCTTCACACTGTTATCTATGTGTCAATACCCTCGACCATGATCGATGAGTCATATGGAACAAAGCTTGATGTTGCGCTGCGTTTTATGTTGTCTTGATTTTGACTCGAGGTTAGACTTGAGGACTCGGCTTTGGATTGGGCCTTATATGTCGACTTATAACATAAATCGGGACTTAACTTGTAGCTTGGGCATGTGATTGTGCACTAGACTTTGTGTTGAACGCACTTGATGTGTAGACCTGGAACTTGGCATATATGAACATATGGCTTGGCCTATGGGTCCCTAAAATTTTGGCTAAAAGCCATCAAAACCGAGAGGCTAGAATATAATTTTGGTATGACAAGACTCAAGACTTAGACATAAGAATTTAATCATGTATTTTTAATGTGATATGGTTTAGTTTTTAGGACTACTTCGACCACCCACCATTTTCATAACAAAGGTGCATATTGGCATTAATACAGCTAGGTTTATGAACTAGGTAACATTAATTTTGTATTTTGTGTATTGGAGGTCATAATGGTAGCTCCAAAGATATCTATGGGAAAAAATGATCAACAGGAGTTGATAAGGAAACTAGAAGTTTAAGACATTGGCCAAAGACTTGAAAGGAAAATGAATAAAACAGAGACTTTTCTGAGATAAAAATGTTCTCAAAATACCAGTGTATTTTGATCGCTAACAGATGTGACCCTAGTGGATGAGCACTAGTGGGTGTATAATATCCCTTCCTATATTGTTCAAGAGTCATACCTTCCTGTAACCACAATTGTAATGTAAAGGGTATAGGTCAGCCCCACCTTACTATGATTAATAATAAATGTAAAAGATAATTAATATGGTTAAATATTAATTATATTGTGAGCTAGTGAGGTCGGCCCTTTTGTGCCAATAGACACTTTTGTTGACAGGTCCATTCTAGTATAAGTAAAGGTAAATTCCCCATTGAAGAATCATATCTTTCATGTGAGTTTGGAAATTTCAGCAAGTACACCTTCTTGGGAAAAGTGTGCACCTCGCTTGGGCGCTAGTCTTCTAGGGTTTGAGCACCCTCTTGTGTGTTAGGTTTTATTGGTGGTGAAAGTGTCTCTATTGAAGAATATAACAAAGGATTTGGTTGGGTTTTCTTCCCTTGTTGAGAATGATTTCCCAGGATACTTCTTGTGTTCTTGTGCATGGTGTTTCTTCTTTGATCTTGGTTGTTGCAACATTATTGTTTATGGTTAAGTTAAAAGCTAAAATGGAATGAACTTCATGCTTAACCTTGTTCATTGAAAAATCAACATGGTATTAGATCATAGGTCTTGAATAACCCATTTCACAACTATAAGCTTTTACCAGTCATCCCCCTTCTTTTGCAGAACCGTATGACCCTCCTAGGGTTCCAAGAAAATTTCCATACGACCCTCTTCTTTTGGGTGTTTCATTCACTAAAACTTGGAAGTTGAGGAAAATTTTGGCATAGGAGAGTATGGCCTTCTCCAGCGCACCTCCAGAGACTCTTGGAATGGAATTCCGAGCATTTTGAAATTTTGGCCCCTAGCGTTTCTATGGTTTCGCCAATTTTTGTAAAAATTTCAGAATTAGGGTTTATGCAACTCATTGAAGGAGCTCTTCAGCTCACCAATGTTCTCCTATATTTAAAAGGCTTATTGTTGGCAGACATAAGTCCAACAAAACCTAAAAGTGCTAGCCTAGCCTAGCCATTAGGTTATCTAGCCTAGTTGACAAGGATTTGTGAAGAATCTAAAATTATGATGAGCATACCTATGATGAAAGATAAGCTTTATGGATCAAACAACTTCAAGTTCCTGGAAGACAAGACTTCATAGGAATACTTATTGTGGGTGATACAAAATGGCGACACTATGACTACCCTCTTCATGAAGATGTTAAGAGGACAGACATCAGCCAGGTGCCATTGGAGAAATCAATAAACTTGAGTTTGCAATATATGCAGATATAGATTGAGAAGAGAATACAGTTTACCAGAAGAGAACATCCAGTTGTTGTCTTACCATAAAAGTTGTCATGGTTTCCTGTTGCAGCAGGAAATGAAATCTTTGTGGCCTTGAACACCACATAAGCAGAGTATGTATCATTGAGTGTGAGAAGCAGTATGGCTTCACAAGTTTCTGACAGATTTACTTGATCATGAGATGGATCCTATGATGATAACCAGAGTTGTTTGTAATGCTCTTCGAGAACCTAGTGTTTCATGATAGATTGAAACATGTTGAGATAAAATATCATTATATCAGAGATATGATGCAGAGGAAAATAGTACACCTGCAGTACCTTCCTACACATGAGAAGATTCCAGACATCTTCACCAAACTAACTTGGTAAAGAATACCTCCCTAGTTGTGAGGGAGCGTTGATGACCACAACCAAGAAAAAATTCAAAGTACATATGTGCGATACTTGGCATGATGAAGAATGCCTCCCTAGCTAAGAGGGAGTGTTGATGATTGCATTTATGTGAGACATTATCCAGCTTACAAACCTGAGAGAAATCCTCTGAGAGGGGTGTGTGGTTCCTATCTGAGATAGAGTGGGAACGTAGATATGGCCTTCTCCTTACATGGAGTTGAGAAGAACTCCAGATGATTCTCCTGTGTAACGCAGTGAGAAAGGAGATCTACAGAGTTGGATGTGCTTGTGGATGAGCACAAGGTGAACGTGTGAAATCTCAAAGTGTTGGGTGCATCGACATGAGAACATAAATGAAGATGGTGTGTTAGCCTTCTTTGAGAAGAAGAGTTGACGAGAAACTCCAGATGACTCTCCTGTGTAATGCAGTGGGAAAGAAGATCTGTTGAGTGGATGTGCATGTGGACAAGCACAGGTGAACGTGATCCTAGTGGCTGAGCACTAGTGAAGAAGTGGTTCTTCTGTGTAATGCAGTGAGCCAGAGATGTGGACATCCCTATGGATGTGCCCCTAGTGGACGAGCACTAGTGGGTGTATAATATACCTTCCTATATTGTACAGAAGTCAGACATGCCTGTAACCCTAATTGTAATGTAAAGGGTACAAGTCATCCCCACATTAATCTGATTAATAATAAATGTAAAAGATAATTAATCTGGTTAAATATTAAATATATTGTGAGCTTATGAGGTTGGCCCTTTTGTGCCAATAGACACTTTTGTTGATAGGTTCAGTCTAGTATAAGTAAAGGTAAATTCCCCATTGAGGAATCATATATTTCATGTGGTTTGGAAATTTTAGCAAGTACACCTTGGGAAAAGTGTGCACCTCTCTTGGGTGCTAGTCTTTTAGGGTTTGAGCACCCTCTTGTGTGCTAGGTTTTATTGGTGGTGAAGGTATATCTCTTAAATAATATAACAAAGGATTTGGTTGGGTTTTATTCCCTTGTTGAGAAGGGTTTCCCAGGATACTTCTTGTGTTCTTGTGCATGGTGTTTCTTCTTGTGGTCTTGGTTGTTGTAACATTATTGTTTATGGTTAAGTTAAATGATAAAATGGAATGAACTTCATGCTTAACCTTGTTCATTTTAAAATCAACATGGTATCAGAGCATAGGTCTTGAATAAATCATTGCACAACTACAAGCTCTTACCAGTCATCCCCCTTCTTTTGCAGAACCGTACGACCTTCCTAGGGTTCCCAAAAAAATTCCATACGACCCTTTTCTTTTGGGTGTTTCAACCACTAAAACTTGAAAGTTGAGGAAAATTTTGGCATAGGAGATTACGCCCTTCTCCAGTGCACCTCCAAAGACTCTCGGAATGAAATTCCGAGCATTTTGAAAATTTGGCCCTAGGGTTTCTAAGGTTTTGCTAATTTCTGCAAAAATTTCAGAATTAGGGTTTTTGCAACTCATTGAAGGAGCTCTTCAGCTCACCAGTGTTCTCCTATATTTCAAAGGCTTATTGTTTGCATTCATAAGTCCAACAAAACCTAAAAGTGCTAGCCTAGCCTAGCCATTAGGTTTTCTAGCCCAGTTGACAAGGATTTGTGAAGAATCTAAAATTATGATGAACATACCTATGATGAAAGATAAGCTTGATGGATCAAGCAACTTCAAGTTCCTGGAAGATGAGACTTCAGAGGAAAAATTATTGTGGGTGATACAAAACAGTGACACTATGACTACCCTCCTCATGAAGATGTCAAGAGGACAGAGATCAGCCAGGTGCCATTGGAGAAATCATATCAACACCCTCAGGTATGCACTTGTATATATATTATTTGTATCATTGTCATGAGAGAAATTGTAGGAGGAAGGAACCTACCTGTTGAAGTCATGGATCCAGAGAGATATCAATGCATTCAGAAGAACAACACACTGGAAGTGAAAACCCCAGGTTTGACTGTTGTAATTGTCATTCCTCTAAACCTATATTTCTAAAGTTTGCTACATTACAAGTAGGTGTTGTAGTTGTGACAACAATCCTTATATTATTTTGATTCTAGAGATGTACTCATTATTCTCCTTTAGGAGATATTATTGTTTTGGTTCCTCTTGTTTTCTTGTTCCAGATAGGTTAACAACAAAGGAAGATGTTTATCCTTCAGAGGGAGCCACTTGACTTAGAGGGAGTCAAAACTATTTGAGAAAGAGGAGGAATAGAACTATCATTGAGGAAACTAATGCAATAATACATTATCAGAATCCTTCTATGATTATATGGGCAAAAGTATGCATCACACAGTATATGTTTAGAACAAGAGTTTTCACCAGGCTTTGAAAAACATAACTCCCGAAGAAACCTTCACCGGAGTGAAGCCTGAGATTGAACACTTCAGGATCAGACATATACTTATTACTTATTGATGCTAAAAATGCCTGGTGGCCTCATTGTAATGGGATCAGACGAATATGTGTATTTGCCACATCTCTTCTCATAGATTAGCAACCACCATTCGAGCAAGATTGTTTCATTCTGGATTTTACAATTTCAACAGATTTCTTTTTTGAATAGAAGTTTAGTTTCATTGTATCGTTGTTATTGTTCTTTCTATATTTGTGTTGATGTTATAGATCTGTGTTTCATTTCATTCTTCTCACAAATCCAGATCAGTGGTATCATAGTGGTCTGCTCTTCATCTGTGTTTTTGTGTGTGTCCCCAAGGAGGTCAGGGTATAAGCAGTTGGGACTCGAACCAGTTGAGACTTTGCAAGATCAGCCTCGCCGAACCCGATGGTTGCCCATGGGGGAAGAACAAAGAGACAACGGGCATGGATATCCCTTTAAACTATTGCTCGAGGAAGCCCTTGCACGACAGAGGAACGAGATGATGGCTTACTTTTTGAAAATCCTTCGACGACTGCCAACAGGAAATACATCTTTCTCGAGCGGAAGCGCAGCCCCCTTGAAGCTACAGATCAATTTTATATTCCTATATTTGAATGTCAAGAAGATGCAGATGTTGTAGAAAAATGGTTAAACATTATAGAAAGGTATTTTTCTCTCCATAACTTTTCTGATAGAGAAAAGATTACATTTGCGCGCCTTAAAGCCATCCCCCATGTCAAATATTGGTGGGATACTTTCTGTGAGCAAAAGGAAACAGAAGGATCTACATTATTTGTATTTGCACCCACTCGGGGTTCTTTCAGGGATGTTATTAAGGAACAATACTACCTTGTTGGAAATTATGACGACTTATATACAAGATGGACCACATTGCGGCAGGAAATGGACAAAACAGTGCCAGAGTTCACCAATGTCTTCCATACCTTGCACACCAAGATGAGTATCAAAGACTCTAAATGAAATCTTGTGCTCAAGTACTGTAGAAGTATGCATAGATACATCCAAACAAAAATGGATTTATGGACATCTAGTCCTTGGGCGCAGCCTATCGATATGCTGTCAAAATCGAGCAGAAGCTTAAACAAAAGACGTGGTAGTTTGGGTCTGTGAACCCCTCACAGCAAAATCAGGTAAATGGAGGTCCCAACCCACAGAACAAAGGGCATAGAAAGAATGGACAACTTCGAGAAAACCAATCTAAACCATAAACAAAGAAGGATAATGGGAAGACAAAGAAAGACATCGAGAATTGGTATGAGTTCCATAAGAGCCCATGGAATAACAACACTAAATGTCGCTCAAAGAAATCATTGGTGGTTGAGATGAAAGTATCTGAATCAGATGTGGGCTCTAATTCTGAGTCAGAACTAGAAAAAGGGTGATAGATCATTGACGCAAAACCCAATTCCACCATTACTACCACCAAGATCCAACTCGATGAACCTAATGAACCAAAGGAAGGTGAGGGCCTCTTTCATTCACAAATTTGGGTGAAGGTTACTTCGTTGCACTTCATAATTGATAGCGGTAGCCAGAAGAACCTCATCTCAATGAAGGTCTTCAAGCAGTTGGATCTACCAAGGGAGTGATCTCCACGTCAACCATCAATGTCATCTGCTCTATGACATTAAGCCCTTCAAAGATGAGGTATTTTTTTATGTTGCCCCCCTTGAATTTTGTGATGTTCTTTTGGGCCAACCTTATTTATGGAAGCATCATGTTGTATATGAGTCTAGGTCTCGTAGTGTTATTATTACTTTGGATAGAAAATTGTACAAGATACCCGAGGTGGTACTCCCACCTATTGTTATTTCCTTGATCTTTGCCAAGCAATGTAGGAAGGTCATCTCTCAGACTAGGAAGTTTGTTTTCTCTGTGATTCACGTTCAAAGTGAGTGGAAGGTTGTAGCCACATCCATGGCCTTCACGACATATCTCTCCACGTAGCAGAAGAAAGTGAATAAGGTCATGGAAGAATATAAAGACATCTTCTCCTCACCCATTGGGGTACCTCTGCATTGTCATGTCAAGCACTCAATCGATATGACCCCCAGTGCACTACTACCCAATGGGTTAGTCTATCATCGCATTCTGTCATAAAATGAGGAAATCAAGCGTCAGATCCAAGAGCTGCTCAAAAAGAGGCACATCTGACCAATCTCGTCACCTTGTGGAAGCTCAATCGTGTTTGTGCAGAACAAAGACGAGACCTTGTGACTATGCATTGATTACTGAGCCTTAAATAAAATCATAGTCAGGCACCGATACTCAATTCCCCGAATTGACGATCTCCTTGACCAGCTCAAGGGGGCCAAATAATTCAGTAATATTGATCTAAAGTCCAGCTACAATCCCAATAGAGAAAACCGATGTATGGAAGACTGCCTTCAAGTCCAAAGGTCCTTTTGAATGGATGGTCATGCCCTTTGGTTTGAAAAATTCCCTAGAAACTTTTATGAGGATGATCGATGATATCTTGTGGTATTTCACCAATTATTTTCTAGTGGTGTATTTGGATGACATCCTCATCTTCAACAAGAATTGGGCAGAATACTTGCAGCATATTCAGCAGGCTCTACACACTCTGAGACAACACAAGCTATATGCAAATTTGGAAAAAGGATCCTTTGGCATGAACATGGTCTATTACCTAGGATACATTGTTGATGAGCATGGGTTTCATGTCGATCCATCCAAGATCCAGATCATTCGTGACTGGCCATCCCAGACCACACTCACTGGGATTTGAATCTTCTTAGTCCTTTCCAATTTCTATCGCAGGTTCGTGTTGGGATTCTCCCACATTGCATGGGCCCTTAGCCAAGTGACTAGGGGTGGTGGCAAGGAAAATTCATTTGGGGCCAGTCAAAACAAAAAGAGTTCGATGATTTGAAAAAACACTTGTGCTCAGCGCACCTCTACACTGTCAAGTCAAGCACTCAATCGATATGACCCCCGATGCACTGCTACCCAATGGGTTAGTCTATCACCGCATTCTGTCATAAAATGAGAAAATCAAGCACCAAATCCAATAGCTTCTCGAAAATAGGCACATCCGACCAATCTCGTTACCTTGTGGAAGCTCAATTGTACTTGTGCAGAAGAAAGACAGGACCTAGTGACTTTGCATTGATTATCAATCCCTCAATTGATATGTCAAATCAAGCACTCAATCGATCTGACCCCCAGAGCATTGCTACCCAATGGGTTATTTTATTGTCGCATTTTATCATAAAATGAGGAAATCAAGCACTAGATCCAAGAGCTTCTAAAAAGGGGCACATTCGACCAAGCTCGTCACCTTGTGGAAGCCCAAGCGTGCTTGTGTAGAAGAAAGACAGGACCTGGTGAATATGCATTGATTACCAAGCCCTAAATAAAATTATAGTCAGACACTGGTACTACATTCCCCAAATTGATGATCTCCTTGACCAGCTCAAGGGGACCAAATACTTCAGTAATATTGATCTGAATTTCGACTACCACCAGGTTCCAATAGAGCAGACCGATGTATGGAAGATTGTCTTCAATTCCAAAGCAGGTCTTTTCGAATGGTTGGTCATGCCCTTTGGCTTGAAAAATTCCCCAGCAACTTTCATGTAGATGATGAATGATATCTTGCAACCTTTCATCAATTCTTTTGTGGTGGTTTATTTGGATGACATCCTCATCTTCAACAAAAGTTGGGTGGAAGACTTGTAGCATATTCAGGAGGTTCTGCACACTCTGCAGAAACACAAGCTATATGCAAATTTGGAAAAATGCTCCTTCAACATGAAAAGGGTCCAGTACCTAGGCTAAATCGTTGATCAGTATGGGGTGCATGTCAATCTAGCCAAGATCCAGGTCATTTGTGACTAACCATCCTCGACCACACTCACTGATCTTCAGAGCTTCTTAGGCCTTGCCAATTTCTATCACAAATTCGTGTTGGGATTCTCCCACATTGCATGGGCCCTTAGCCAAGTGACCAGGGGTGGTGGCAAGGAAAAATTTGTGTGGGGCCAATCACAAAAAAGAGTGTTCGATGATTTGTAGCAGCACTTGTGCTCAACCCTGGTGCTCTCATTAGCGGACCTGCAACAGTATTTTGAGATTGAAATTGATGCTTTGGACTATGCGGTGGGTGCAATTCTCACTGAGCATGGACATCCTGGTGCCTATCATAGTGAGACACTATCAGATATTGTTCGTAAGTACCCCACTTATGACAAATAAATGTACTCCATTATAGAATCTTGTTTTCGGTGGAGGCATTACATTCTCGGGGAGGAGACAGTCATCCACATTGATCATAAGCCTCTACAGCTCATGCAGAAACAAGGAAAATTACAGAATGACCGCCATCAAAAGTGGTTCATATACTTGCAGCATTTCCATATCAACATCAAGTATAAGACATGGAGAAACAATCATGTCGCTAACTTCCTCAGTCGACCTCCAGTTGCAGCACTAACCAAGGTTCTACACCTACAAACATGCGACCTCTGTATGGACCCAACTCTATGAGAAATATCTTGACTTCGCGACTACCTAGCATGTGCTAGGCACAAACACAGTTGTCGTTGATTTCCATCTTCAGGACAGGTTGTTGTGCCATCTGGGCCATATCTGCATCCCATCAAGCGAGCGAGAAAAGCTAATTTGGGAATCTCACTACAGTCAGGTGGCAGGGCACTTCGGCGTAGAAAAGACAGTGGCAGTGTTGCAACAACATTACTATTAGTTGAAACTTCAACAGGATGTCAGCAAGTGTATTAGGTCCTGCACAACCTGTGTCATTTCCAAAACGACCATTAAGAAACATGGCATGTACACCCCTCTGCCAACTCCCGACAGGCCCTGGAAATCCATATTGATGGACTATATGTCGGGCCTTCCTTCAACCAAGGAGAAAAATGACTGTGTTTTCGTGGTTTTTGATTGATTTTCCAAGATGGAGATTATGGTCGCCTGCAAGAAGAGAATCACAACAGAGGCCACTGCCAAGCTCTTCTTCGAACGAGTGTGGGTACATTTTGGGATACCACATACCATCGTTTCAGATCAGGATAGTTGGTGCCTCATCACATTTTGGTCGAGCCTCTAGTCACGGCTAGACACCAAGATCACCAAATCCACGACGTTCCACCTCTAAAAGAATGGCCAAATCGAGGTTTCCAATAGGATGATCATGCATATCTTGTGCATGTACAATTCCAAGCATCAACGCACATGGGATGAGAGTCTTATGTATGTTCAACATAGTTACAATAGAGACATACATAGCTCGATCGGCCACAACCCTTTTCAGGTGGGGTTGAGATTTCAACCATTAGGTCCCATGGATGTTGCACTACCCCTTGGGTCCACATAGGAAGAATCGTCCCATCCTCAAACCGAAGCCAAAAAAACCACTCGGTTAATTGAACAAATACAGCACACCCACCAACAGGTTCAGGATATTTTGCAGAAGTCCAATGCCACAAGTAGTGTCATAATCAACACAAGGTGCCCCACAAGTTTCAGGGGGGTGATAAAGTTTGGTTGCATTTGCAGAAAGAACATCTTACAGGACCCCATCGGAATCTTCATCCACTCCACTATGGACCTTTTACCATCACCAAGGTTGTGGGTAGCAATGATTTTGAGCTCAACATTCCCCCCTTCCTTAGCTTGCAACCAATGTTTAATGTGGACCTCCTTCGGCCATACTTTCCACCATTATTGGACAGCTCAGAGATAGAAGAACAGTTGAAACCAACAGAGCTCAACCTTGACTGCATGGAACAAGCATCCACTGATCAAATTGTGGACACACGGGTCAAGGGTACTCTCCAACATAAGCTTCAACTTTATCGTGTTATCAAAGCGGGGTAGCTCCTGCACTAAGGCAAGTGGCTTACCTGGGGACAAATTTAGCAGAAATTTCCTCATCTGATGGGGAAACTCAAGGCAATGGAGACAATTTCTTCATAAGGGGGGATGAATGATCTAGGTGGATATCGTTGGTCACCCACCTCTTCCAACTGGCTCACTTACAGTTTTCATCTTGGCAGTTTTTTCTAGTTTTTTGGGTCCTAAACTTCTGGGGTCGTTTTGAGGCCCTAAACAATGTTTTTTGGGAATGCCATAGTCACACTATAGACGGATTCAAAGTTTGATAGAATAATGTGTAGTCTTCAAATAGACCTTTCTAATGGGCTATCATGCACCTAAAATGAAGATCGTATGCAAAATTTACGACCCCGGGAAGTTGATGTACCAACTTAATCCATCAGGGCCCACATGAATTTTGGCGCTTCATCTCCTAGGGTTAAGTTTTTGGATGTCTAGGGTTTTTTTATTACTTATTAATGCTAAAAAGGCCTGGAACCCTCATTGTAATGGGCTCATACGAATTTCTGTATCCGCCACATATCTTCTCAGAGATAAGCTACCACCATTTGAGCAAGATTGTTGCATTCTGCATTTTACAATTTCAACAAATTTCTTTATTGAATAGAAGTTAAGTTTCATTGTATCTATGTTATGGTTCTTTGTATATCTGTGTTAATGTTATAGATCTGTATTTCATTTTTTTTCGCTCATAAATACAGATCACAATGAAATATGAAAGTAGATATCTCATAGACACGAAAAATATACATTTTTTATATTTTAGAAAATATAAAAAATAACATATAAATAGTTCAAACTTTTTGTGAAAAAAAGGTTCAAATTTTTAAAGTAACAATCATTATTCATTGTAAGAAACTTGAAACTTATCTTAAATGTGAATCATAACATATTATATAAAAGTGTTTAACATAAAAATACAAATGAAACAACATGACATGAGATTTATAAATTTTAAATCATAAGTTAAAAGTCCATGCTCATGGCCTCTATCTATACATTTTTTTAGATTAATTAGGTAAAGTGCATGACTTCAAAGAAAATTCTAAGTGGTAGGCAACAATTACCAATCAAAGTTCATTCAAAATATTAAGGTGAACTGTAGTCACAAATTTGTTTGAAATGATTCCTATGTTTCTTTGTATCCATTTATTATTTTGTATAGATTTTCAAAATAATTATATCTACATTTTTATTCTAATTTCACTCGTATATTAGTAATTAATGAATAATTGAATTGTTAATCGTGAATATTAACTATTCTAATTGAAGTTCCATTTTTATATTAACAATTTAAACAATGTTTAACAACTATGAGTTTTATTGAATAGTATTTGTCATTAATAAGTAATTTTAATTATGGTTATATTAAGATGCTAACTTATGTGAAATTGCACATGCATAGATTCCTTTAACTACACACCTCAAGCTTTCTACAACTAGGATTTTCCCGTGGCTAGGGTTTGTCAAGATCTGAAGCACAGGTGTTTTCTGCAATGGCTCTGAGTGTGGGGGGGTACCCCCTCGAGTTCTCCTCTACCCCCTTCTATTGCAGTGTTTCAATGCCTGATCTCATCTTATGTGAAGACAATGAAGCAAGCTCCTTCCAGATTTTTGAAGAAAATGGATTAAATCCTAAAAGTTCCAGTTCATTCCTCTTCGGCTCGTCCTTTCGCTCTTCATTTCACTGAAAATGGACTCGTCAGACAATTCACTGGGTTATGGCCCTCCCATAGGGCCATGAACCAATGGTTAGATCTAAACTGGAAGAATATTATTCAAGGACAAATGTCTTTGGCTTTCTGTGGTAAGGTTTTTTTTTTCTTTTGTCTTGAAAAGAAAGAAGATGGGGACCTGATCTTTCGTAGTGGTCCTTATTTTATGGGCTCTTGGGGAATGCATTTGAATAAATCGACTCCTGATTTCAGTCCTGAAAATGACATCCCTTCAGCAGTTTCAGTCTGGGTGAGGCTTCCTTTTCTACCTCTCCACTATTGGAATCACGAAACCCTGAGAAATATAGGAAACTCATTGGGAAAACTTATTGATCGTGTCGAACCACGAGAAGGTTTTTAAGCCTGTAAAAAGGATATGTGTGGAAGTAGATCTGGAAAAAGGACCATCATATGCCATTCAGATAACTTTGGATAATTGGTCCTGCATTCAGCAAGTGGACTACAAGCAGTTGCCTTTCAAATGAAAATCCTGCCATGAATATGGCCACTTTGCCAAAAATTGTCTGCATACCAAGAAAAATCAGCCTGAGGAGCGTAATCAGGAGCAATGGCAGCAGCTGAAGCAGAAGAAAAGCATTGGGAAGGCATTGGTTGCATCACATCCCCAAGGTCAAGGAGGGAGCATATCTCCTCCCTCAAATTGAATCTCAAGTTCTCCCAGAAGGGGGATTGTAGCCAAAACCGGTATGTGGAACTAGTAAATATCGAAGAATCAAAGGAAGGAATTAGGGAATCACAATAAGGAAATGAAAGGGACCCTCAGGAATCCTCAAACAAAGAATATCTAATTGGAAAAGAGAACGAAATCCAAACCTCGAGTGGTGAGGTTCCTTCCCCCTCAAAAATCCCTTCCCACCCCTCTTCATGGATCTCCGAAAACCTTGATGAAGGGAATCGAGATAACTCAAAAAGTGATTATGAGTCTGAAGAATCCCCGCCAATTGCAGTAAGGAAAGTAGGAAGAAAAACTAACCGAAACCGAAGGGAAATGACAGAAGATCTGGAAAAAGAAATAGGCATCCAAACTACTCTAGAGGAAGTTCTTAGAAAAGAGGTCAAATCAGGTAAACTCCAAGATCCTCATGCAAAGGGTTCATCCTCTCATCCCTCTAAATGTGGGGCCCAAAAACCCATAGGTAAATGATGAATATTGTCTCCTGTAATTGTAGAGGATTGGGAAGTAAAGTGAAAAAAGAAGAAGTCGCGAAGTTAATCAGAGTAGAAAAACCTTCAATGCTTCTACTCCATGAGACTAAGTTGCGATAGCTCGAAGCTCTCCAAGACATGCAAATAATTTGGAAGGTAGGTCAGTGCAAGGCCATCAGTGCAAGAGGCACCTCAGCTGGATTATGCACTATGTGGAATGAAGATGTCTTAAAGTTGGAGGACAGATATCAAGCAACAAACTAGTTGATGATAAAACTCTCCAAGATTTCTTTAGGTATGATTTTATCCATAATTAATATTTATATGCCAAACAATTACTAGGAAAAAGTAACGTGTTGGGGTTCCCTCTTGGATTTAGCAAATGGGAATCTTTTTCAAAATTTTATTATTGCGAGAGAATTTAACATAACGAGATGTCTAAGGGAAAAAAGAGGTGGCTCCATTGTGGGGGATCAGTCCAGGGGAAATATGGATGACCTCATTTCAGATTTGGATCTTTATGATGTTCCCCCATTAAAGGGTTCCTTCACCTCAAATAATAAATGAGCAGGGCCTGGACACATTGCATCTAGGTTGGATAGGTTCTTAATCAACAGCTCCTTTCTCTCCTCTCCTGAAATAGTCTCTTCTCAGATCCTTCATTGGGAGGGGTCATATCATCGTCCAATTTCTCTGGTCTTTGAGCATGAGGTTAATTGGGGTCCCATCCCGTTTAAGTTTAATGCATTTTGGATGGAACGCTCTGACTTATTTCCTTTAATTTCTACCACGTGGTGCCAATGGATCTTTGGTTCCCCTATTCATATATGGGAGAAGAAGCTAAAGCTTACCAAAGAAGCTTTAAAACCATGGGTCAAAACTTTTTCTCGTCCTCAGGATCTCAATGTAATGGAAAAAAAAACAAAAAGTTGGAAGAAATCCAAGAGGAAATTCAAACATCCGAAGTTCAACATGCATGATTAACTTTGGAGCAGCAGGCGCATAGAGAATACATCAAAGCATTGACAGATGAAGAAACTATGCGGATATTGAAGTCAAGAATTTTGTGGCTACAAGCGGGAGATAAAAATACTGTCTTTTTTCATAGGCAAGCCAAAGTGAGGTAGTGGACAAATCAGGTAAATGAAATAAAAACTTAGTTAGGAGAATCCATTTGTGATTTTGATCAAATAAAACAACAAGTAACTAGTCACTACAACAAGTTGTATTCTTGAGAGGGGGATCTAGATAATGATTTGAGCAATCACTTTCTCTCTCACACTCCACATATGATTTCAGAAGCGGATAATCTCAAGTTAAATAAGCCAATTGAGAAGGAATAAATTATGCAAGTCATCAACCAGTTCCACCTAGACAAAGCCCCAAGTCTAGACGACTTCACCCTCCATTTTTTCAAGAGATGTTGGTCCATATTTAAGTTTGATTTCATCATAATGTTGTGATATGTCCAAAAGTCTAATAGACTCGGAGGAGCTACAAATTCCTCCTTCATGGTGTTGCTCCCAAAAGAAAAAGGAGCTTCTTCCTTTGATAGATTAGGCCTATCCCTTTATGTAATGTATATTATAAAATCATGGCCAAGATAATTGTCAATAGATTGAAACCCTTCCTCATCTCTTTAATCTTCCCCAATCAAGGTGGTTTTGTTGCAAGTAGGAAAATATGGGATAACATCATCTTGGTTCAGGAGGTGATTCATTCCATTTTTTGGAGGGGAGAATAAGGTATGGTTGAAAAACTTGACATGGCCAATGCTTTTGATAGAGTGAATCATGATTTTCTCAAGGAAGTATTGCAGAAATTTGGATTTGATCAAGCCTTCATCTCCTGGGTCGGGTCCTACATCTCTAACCCATGGATTTCTCCCTTGATCAATGGAAGGCATGCCCCTTTCTTTAAATCTTCCAGGATTTAAGGAAGGTGTGCCCTCTTTCCCCTTTGTTGTATGTCCTCATGGAAGAATCTCTCAATAGACGTCTAGAATGGGAATGCTCAAATGGAACAATTCATGGGCTTTGTATGGCAAGAGGGGTCAAGAGAATAAATCACTCCCAATTTGCAGATGACACACTTTTGTTAAGTGGAGCATCCAAAGTAATGGAAAAGAGATTAAAGTTGGTCTTGGAAAATTTCACTATGGTTTATGGAAGTCTTATTAACAAAAATAAAATCCAAATCTATGTGTGGAACGTCAAATCCCACTTCCTTTTAGGCATTGCTCAAATCCTTGGTTTTCATATCTATGCTAACTGGAAATATTTCAAGTATTTAGGGTTTCCTATTTTCCAAAACTCCCTCTCAGGAGAATATTCGCATCTAATTTTGCAAAAATCAGAGAGAAAATGGAAGCATTGGGGACAGTATGGCTTAACCCTGTGGGACGATTGGTACTTATTAAATCAATGCTCTCCTCATTTCCCCTCTTTCAATTCTCGTCTCTCGTGGCCCCGATGGGTATCAAAAAAGATATGGCCCAACTAATCCGTAAATTCCTTTGGCAAGGGGGTAAGTCCAATTCAAAAAACAAATCATTTGGTTAATTGGCATATAGTTCCAGCACCTAAAGATCATGGTGGACTTGGAGTCAAAGATCCAAAATTGGTCAACATTGCACTGGGCTCAAAATTGTTATGGAGATTAATAACGGGCAACAAAGAATGGTGGAAATCGACCATAATTAAGAAATATCGCTTGGGAAATAGAAAACGATGGCTTGACATAGCCCCTACTTGTCAATCTGGGCTCCCCATTTGGAAACTGCTTCGGGCCTCCATATCCTTCTTTCAACAAAATTTAACTTGGGTTCCAGGAAACGGTAAATCTATAATGTTATGGCACGACAACATCATGGGTTCCCCCCCCCCCTTTAAATCAATACCCATATCTTGAAGATCTAAAAAGATGGTTGTTGGTTCAACAAAAATCTTCGTTGTATGCCATCTCATATTGGAATGATGATGGTTCATGGAAGTGTAGGAATCTAGGAGATTTTCCCCCTCATCTGCAGAACCAAGCTCAAATCCTAGTAAAGGCATTAAGGGGGGATACTCCACTCCACGGGAATACCCCGGATTGTAGAGGATGGGGATCTACAGGATATTCAGTGAAAGAAGGCTATAAATCTCTTCTTTCCAAATCAAGGCTCCTAAATCGAACTACCTTGTGGAAAAACATTTGGAACTGGGATGGGCTGCCCAAAATTAATTTATTTTGTTATAATCTTGCGCACGGAAAGATCCTTACAGGAGATAATCTTATGAAAAGAGGATTTAAGGCCTTTTCAATGTGTCCTCTTCCAAAGAAATTATGAATCAATACAACATCTCTTCTGGGAATGTGAATTCTGCAAGAAAACTTGGTCTATAGTTTTCCACGAGCTTCTTCACCAGGAGAGGTGGCAAGCTAGTTTTAAAACACCCTTGGGAAAGTGGGAAAAGTACTACCAAGGAACCTTTCAAGGGAAAGATGTTTTTAAGAGATTGTGGAAATCCTTCCCCAAATTTGTTTGTTGGCAGATTTGGCTTGCAAGGAACCGGATAATCTTCCAGAATAAAAGGACCCAGCCACGCAGTGTAGCAAGTATCCAATTGGTTGAGGTCATGAACTCTAAAAGAATGAGTCGGGAGGATCAGTCTTCCTGGAGTACAAGCGAAAAGGCTTGGGTCTCAAAATTTAACCTCCAATTGGTTTCGTGATCCAAGCCTATTCAACGATCAAGTTGGCAGCTTCACTCTCCTTTCAATTTTGAGTTTTGGATTTCTTCTCATCCCGGGCACACTCTCTCCTTTGATGGGGCTTCTAAAGGTAACCCAAGGGAGTTAGGTGCACGCGGGGGGGTGTCTTTATGGACCCAGAGGAATTAGAGTTCTAGATTATTATTGAAATTTGGGGACGTATACAAATAACAAAGAGGAGGCTTATGCCTTACTTTAGGGGTTACAATTGGCCAAGCAGAAACAAATACAAAGCCTGAATATTGTGGGTGATTCAAAGATGTTAATAAGGATCATGATCTCGAGCTCTTCTCCCAAGGATCTTATCTTAAAAAAAATAGTCGATAGAATCTGTCTCCTAGCCGAAAATCTCCACTCAAGTTACTTCCATGTTTTTCGGAATAACAATACGGAGGCAGACAAAATGGCCAACAAGGCCATAGGAAAACCCTCGGGCCATTTGGGGGTAGATGTTTTGGAGTCGTTAACCCCTTTGCCATGATATCAGCCCCTTTCCTGGCTCTCATGGCCCACGAGGTTGGCTTGGCGATGCATGGAAGGTTCTCGTATTGCATGCTCAACATATCTTGTACGTGAATAAGACGACAAGGATTTTTCATGATGGGGGCTTTCAGCACAAAGACTGGGAGAAGCAGGGGATCCAAGAAATCAAGCTCGAACCTAGTAGTTGAATTTTTTTTTAAATGCAATGGTTATGTTTTGGCTTATTGTCTATATTAAAGGTATATACTATCGACTTTATACTTTCGAGAAAGTTGTATTAATTTTTGGACAAATATTAGGGGTTCGGTAATCATTTTTGAAAATCTAGGCTATGCTCTTAGCACTAGAAGTTTTGGTGACATCCTGAAGTTGATATTTTGTATTCCAATGGTCTTGACCACATTCTTTTAATGATATAAAATTTCTTAGTTCTTGTGAACAAAAATACAATTTAAACAATGTTTAACTATTAATAATAAAATCTATTTTAATGATATAAAATTTCTTAGTTCTTATGAAAAAAAAAACAATTTAAACAATGTTTAACTATTAACAATAAAATTATAACATGAAAATACAACATGGTCATCTTTTAAATTAAAATGTTTAAATATATTTTAGTAAGCATAATATATTAAATATTAGAATCATATTAGATATATTCAATTGATGTATGTTGCTTAAGGTAAGGCTTATGTTTTCAATATGTTTTCAGCATGGATAGCATTGTGGCAATTCTACCACTTGCAATAGAGTTGTGTTTTCATTGTTATGGGAAGGAATGCATGTAACATTTGAGTAATTTTGTGGGTTGTGTTATCCCCGATATCTAGGGATAACTAGGAGATCATGTCTCGAGGCCCACAGGTCCTAGACATGAAGTACTGAGAGCACGATTGACCTGAGCATGGCCCTGGAGGGCCCATCTTTCTTCTCCTTCGCTAGATTTGTCCTGTCAGCAGCAGCAGCATCCATCACCACCGGCTTGGATTTGCATCGGAGAGGACTCTTGCTCCATGAGGTAATTGGTCTGAGGTATCATGGTATGTGTCATGTTTGATCATTATAACCTTCTTATATATGCATTAGGTTCCTTTCATTTCTGATGACTGC
>ML786497.1:67541-81146 GCA_009831015.1 Picea engelmannii | reverse complement strand
ATTGTAATGATGTTGGTACAATTCTGTATCTTTTCACGATGTCTCTTATGAAATATCCATTGAATTCAACATTATTAATTGCCTTTATCATATCATGTTTTTTCTAGCCTCTGATAGCAATGATCTTATTGATTGAAATTTCATGTTGCATTGTAGTTTATGGTAGATCGGAACCTTTAACCTCTACCTCATTATTCTCTTCAATATGTGTCTCACTTCTACTTTCTTCACCTTCAAAGGGCCTTGTTATGAACAAAATGAAGGTACAACCATGGGGTCATCTTTATTGCCCATGGTCACTAATATTTTTACGAAACATTTTGAGTCCTTGGTCTTAAACAACTTTCATCTCAAACCTAAATGTTGGTTTAGATTTTTCGATGACACCTTCGTCATTTGGCCTGATGGACATCCCTGTCTAATCTCCTTCTTTAACCAGATAAATAACATTCCCCCCATATCGAATTCACTATGGAAATGAAAAAAGAAAATTCTTTCCCCTTTTTGGATGTTCTTATCTCTCGTCTTCCTAATGGCTCCCTTACCCACCAAGTTTACTAGAAAAATATCCACACTGATAGTTACCTACATGCCCAATCCAATAATCACCTTGCAAAAAAATCCACTATTCCAAAAACTCTAATTACTTGAACCTCTAAATATCCACTCCCCAATTCCTCGAGAAAGAAAAAGCCCACCTAACCAAGGCCCTCATGTCCAATGGTTATTCCATCTCCCAGATTAATAAATCATTTTGCTGAGCCCACAATCATAAATCAAATAACTCTTCCTCCTCATCCCCACCCATAGCTCTCATTTTTCTTCCTTACATCCAAGGCACGACTGATCACATTTCTAAAATTCTTGCTAAAAATAATATAAAAATAGTTTTCAAACCCTATATGAAAACCATTAATTAGTCATTCAAATATGCTAAGGATAAAACAAACCCGATGCTCGGCCCAAAAGTTTACCAAATTCCTTGCTCTGGTGGATAATCATACATTGACCAAACTAGTAAATCCTTTAAATCCTGTCTTAAAGAACACATAACTGACATTATCCACAATTGCATCACTAAGTCAACTATTGTTGAACACTCTTTCAAATATAAACACCTATTTTTTTTTACCAAAAAAAAACCTGGCCTCAACACCCTATCATTCCTCTCACATCATTAGAGAAGCTCTTGAAATTAAAAACCATCCCAATCATTTTAATCATGATGATGGGTACACATTAAGCCAATCATAGAAGCCCATCATTTATCACCTAGGTCGCCAAACCTAGTTTGTTTTAACTTGTTTTATTCTCTCCTTCGATAGTCCCCCTTCCTCGCCCCTTTCCTTTTTAGCCCTTCTCATTTTTTTATCCTCCATTTTTATTTTCCTTTTTTCTCTTTTGATCATCTTAACCAAGGCCTTATAGCTCCCATATCGTTTATCTTACCTAATTTTAAGCCTCAGGTAATTAATTAGTCTTAACTCATCTTTTGATTATTTTATTTAAGTAATTAATTAGTTTTAACTTGTTATTTTTTGAAAATTTTTAATCTAATTCATCTCCTAATTATCTTATCAATAAATTAGTTTATCTCTAATTTCGTAATTGTTGTTTTTTTTTCCTTTAAATCTTATCCTCAACACTCTTTTCAAACATCACAACTTCAATTGTCCCTGATGATGGGTGGAGTGTCTACTCGAAACGTTGGACATTTCAAAACTCCTTACACAGTTTATATCCAAAAATCTTTTACAACACTATCTTAATGTTAATTGATCAGCTGGTATGTGTAACTTATGTAAATTATAATTTTTGATGCAACAAATCATTTTTAATGACTCATGCCCATTGTAGCATTTTTATTAGTTCAATAATTCATGCTTGTTGTGGTTTACCATGTAGCTTTTTTTATCTATTCTATCTGCAATACTTGTTCTAATTGCGTCTAAAAAACCCACCCATTTCACTTCACTCATATACCATAGTGGAAGTAGGTATTGGTTGTATTCATCATCAAAATGTGAGAACATCGCTAGATATTTTAATGGAGAGACAAAGATCTGCCTAACTTCCCATGATCACACATTGAATCTATGTTTCTTCTCTCACTGTATATTTTATTATCAATCATAGTGGTGGGGCTCGAGCACTCTAATTCCCTACAAACATTAGGTATTTGCCAATTGTGCAATGTAGTGGGGTAAAGTTTTTTTCTTGTTGTTTCCTATTGTATCCACTATGGGAAATTGCATGCACTTTAATCATTGAAATATGAATATGAGAATAAACATGTAGAATTCTTGTTATATTAGCTAACATATTGAGGTCATACAAATATTGTCTCCCTAAGACATATGTTTGGAAATTCAAGCATTTTGTGACTATTTGTTACAGTGATCCCATGCATATACTTCATGAATCCCCATTGTCACAAATGTGATAAAGTACATCAATGTATTCTTGATAGTGATAAAGTAGTGTATTACAGTGCATTTTTTAAATTAAGTTTACATTTATTTTCCTGGTATGGTTCTTTAAACAAAGTCAATCTCATTGTTATGTAAACTATGGATGGACTTTAGAACATATCAATATTTATATTATATCGAATGTTGAGGATCATTAAACTTGATATTAGTTTGTTATTTTTTAGGATATCGACGAAAATTAGTTTGCTATTCTATTTACTTTGGCATAACCTTGAGGTGTTTATTAAATGAGTTTCAATTTTGTCAATCTTAAATTTATTTTATTTTTTAATCACCCATATTTAAATATCATAACTTCATTTAAAAAAAAAAAAAAAAATTAACTTTTATTAATAATTTGGTTTAGAATAAATATATATATATAAACTCAATTAAAAATTTTTTTTAATAAAATTTATACATTTTATTAATAAATTGTTTTAAAATAAATAAATAAATAAAAATGTGTTCTAATACTATTTGGTTCAATGTCTAATCTAAGTAAGCATAAAATCAAATATAGAAAAGCATAAAACTTTAAAAATTAATTATTGACAAAATTTGATGTTTCAAAATGATAATAATAAATACGATTTTTTTTTATTTCTGTTCTTATAAATAAAAATATGTTTTACAAAATTTATTATAAAACATTATAATTCTGATCTTATTTTTCTTTTATCTATTTAAAAGAAAAGCAAAAAACCTTATCACAATATAATTCTTATTAAACATTATAATTCACTATATAACTCTTATTAAACTTATAACATTATAATTCAATAGCATTTTATTTGTTATTTGTTCTTATGGGCGTTTTTCTAATTCAATAGCATTTTATTTGTCTTCTAATTCAATAGCATTATGAAGAAACTAAATTCAAGGTTAAATTTACAATAGATATTTATTTAGTACGTTTCAAAGTTTGGTAAATTCAAGGTTAAATTTCCCAATAGATATTTAGTATATCTCAAAGTTTGAAAAGAATTATGATATGACTCAAAAGTTGCGGGGGAGTTTAATTCTCTAAAAAGCAGATATTTAGTATATCTCAAAGTTTGAAAAGAATTATGATATGACTCAAAAGTTGCGGGGAGTTTAATTCTCTAAAAAGCAGGAAGTTTCAAGTAATATTAAAACAAAACTAAATTCAAGGTTAAATTTCCAAATAGATATTTATTTAGTATGTCTCAAAGTTCGGTAAGAATTATGATATGATTCAAAAGTTGCGCGGGAGTTTAATTTTTTAAAAAGCAATAAGTTTCGATTATATTAAAACAAAAATATGTTATTATATATTTTTTTTAAATTTAAATATTTTTTATTTATAAAAAATTATAAATTTATGAAAAAAAAATATTTTAAATAAAATAATATTTTAAAAATATTATATATACTTTCCTCTATAAGTGAAGCATCTATTCAAATAACTTCATCAAATATGAGAGTGGATGGTGAAGCATTACATTATACATTTTTTCAAAAATAAGATTATATAAGAAAAATTGAACTTAATTTCTTCATACTAAATTTTATATGTAAAAATTTTAATGTTATTTTGTTTTAAACAAAAGTGATTACTTTATAGTGATTTTTGTTTCCATTTATATTAAATAAATTAAGAAAAAAAAATATTTATGTTTTTATTTCCATTTAATATAAATGAAAACATAAATATTTATGTTTCCATTTATTATATAAGATAAAAAAATCTAAATAGGATAGTAAGCTAAATATTTATCATTTTTATTGTTTGTCTCCATTATAATTTATAATTAGATTATTTAACTTTCCTTTAAATTCATCATCAAATTAATTAAAATTTTATATTTTCATGGTTACATATTTGAATTTAACAACCTTCAAAACTCTTACTATACTTAGATTATGTAATATATACATTTCATATTGCAATTTTGTTAAACAAAATATTCTTTTTCGAATACATAAAGAATAATTATGAAGTGAATTTTCAAAACACAAACAAGCACTTCAATAACCTTTAGTATTGGATCTCTCTTTAAGCTAGCACTATGACATATTTCAAGTAGAGACACTATTAGATCATCATTGTTAAGATTTCAACACTTAGTACAAATTTTCTTAAGAAAACAAAGGAGTTGTATGTGACACATAGAGTCAAATATTTTGACATTTTACTACACGTTTTTTTAAGAAAACAAAGGTGTTGGGAGTGATGCATACAACCATTAATTATTGATATAAGAGAATTTATGAAAATAATAAGATAACAACCCAACAATTTGATAATTTTCTTATTTTCCTTCACATAAATATGATTATTTGATTTTTATTCAAATTCACCATTAAATAAATTGAAACTACAAATATTGATCACACAAATAATTCAATAGCCTAGAAAACCCATACTATGCTTGGATTATGCAATATTTGGATATAATATTTGCAATTTCATCAAACAAAAAGAACCTTGACAAAAATGGTGGCTCATTGTCCTACACTATTATCGACAAATGGCTAATTGTAAGGTTAAATCTCCACATAGATACTTGTTTAATATGAATCAAAACTTGGTGGGGGTTATGATATGATACTAGACTTATGGACAATTTACTTCAACATAAAATGCTAGTAAGTTGAAAGTAAAATGATAGAATACTAGGGAAAAGTTAATCAATCACATTTTACAATATATGGTTTTATGTTTTTTTAAAGTAAACATTTTTTTATGGATAACTAGAAATTTATAAATTTTATTTTTGTATCTTTTATAGGAAGATTCAACTTTATTATTTTTTTGAAAAAAAATTGTATGTGCATGTATACTCTCATCTTTGGGAAAGATGTAACAAGTATATGAACACCTTTGTTTCGTACCATGGTAGAGTGGATGATGATGTGATGAGAGTGTACACTTTTTCAATAAAGGAAAGTGTGTATATATATAAGAAGAGATTTAAATAAAAAATAAGTACTAATTTGAATATAAAAGGAGAATTTGAAGCTTGCACCTTTCCTTAAAAAAGTAAAACCTTTACTAATTAATCATAACCAAAAGTTTTATAAAACCTTTTAAGTTATTTAATTATAAAATGATGAAGTTGATCACTTGAAAATGCAATTTTATAGTCATTCATATTTGTATTTCCATCTATGTTGGATAACTAGTGTAATGAGGAAGATAATGGGCGAGAGATGTGGTAAGAGGTCATGATCGTTGGAATTTTGAAAGAGCTCCACCTTTTTCGTTGATGCGTGCAACCCTAGCTTTACACAAACCCATGTCCTCCCTCACTCTCGTTTGGGCCTCCATAGCCATGGAAAGATAGCTCCAGACATTCATGGCCTCCCCCAAGAGAGGAGCCGAGGGCTCATCCCTTTCATACAAATAATCCCTAAACAATGCTCCCAGAAAAACTCAGGAACCCACGCAGGAAAATCAGTGTACGTGGGAACCCATGCAAGAAGATCAACTTGCTTCGAAGAATCTGGAACAATCGGTACCTGCACAGCCGCCTACGACCCACCCAACTCCAGAGGAAACCAAAGCCAACACATGCATTTCCAAATCTGAGGAAAGACCAAGGATCGAGTTTCCACCAACTCGCATCAATGCTAGAATCGAACACATGAAAAATTATGCACTCATAGGAAAATTCATTGGAATTTGGTCAACAGAGCATGCACTTCTAAGTTGGATCGCAATGAAATAGAAATCAAAAGCACATTTTGACATCCAAATTGGCTCAAAAGGTTTCTTCACTATCATCTTCACTCGACTTGATGACAAAGACAAAATACTGGAAGTTGACCCCTACTTCTTCAACTCGATAGGATTATACCTTCGGAACAGGACAAAACGCTTCAATCTAGACAAAGAAGACTTCACCTACGTGCATGTTTGGATCATACTCTACTCCTTGCCTCAAGACTACTGGGATAATGAAACCCTCAAACACATTTGCAACACTATGGGTAACTTTTTCAAAATAATAGAGAAAACTAAAACCAACAAGTAGATCTGCGTCTACATGCACATCGCCAAAGCCTTGCCAGAATCTATTTTCCTGGCGCATGAAGACACATAATGGATCCAAAATCTAGACTATGAGCATGTCCCCTTCAGATGTTGCAAATGCCATGAACACAGGCACCTCTTCAAAGACTTCCCTCAAAACAAGCTAGCCACAGCTCTCAAAGGCGCCACTCTCATAGACGAGAAGGATTCAAAACAATCCCCAATCGACGATGAAACAACTAGAAATCCCACGTCGTAGCCAAATCCATGGACCCGTTGACAAGAAACAACTTTCAAACCCTAGCCCAACAATCGAATGGGGTAGAACCCATTAAGGAAGAAATCCAGACGCCCCCCAAAAAGCAACACCAAGAGCCAATGCAAAACCAGGGAAGTATTCCCTCTACAGATCCAATCCTCATAGAGATCAACTCCTAGCCCATCTCGTCCTCAACGCTGCTTCTCGAAAACCTGATCTGTGCTACCAATCAGGATTTTTATGCGTTAATGGATGAAGACATGGGAGATCTAGATCTGGGCGAGCTAGATCTCCTTGGACTAGAGGATGCATGCAAAAAGCATGCCTACCACATGATAGCCCTAAAGCAGATTCATCTCCTCAAGGAGGTCCTAAACAAAGCCAAATTTCACACCAGACTTGGGATACAAAATAACCCACCAATTGATCTGAAAAAGGTCGTTAAAGATCTCAAGAAGCGAGGATGCAAAAAAGATCTCCAACACATCGCCTCTCTAGGTTCCAGGTTAGTGGAGTCAGGAAAATATGCTCAGCTCACTAGATTGTTCTCTTCCAACACTCAAGGATCCCAATGAAATTCATTTCTTGGAATGTTAGGGACAACAAAGGTCTCAACAAACACAGAATGCTCCGCAGGAAAATTCACAAAGAAAAACCCACAATAGTCTTGATTCAATAAAAAAAAGGAACAGTGAAAATCTCCAGACTTTGCTTTCACGTCTTTGGAAAAACAACAAATCCATTGCAGTGGATGCGGTCAGGGCCTCAGGTGGTCTCAAAATCACTTGGAACCCTTCATCCATCACCCTCAATAACTTCACCACCACCAGAAACTCCATCTCATCGTCCTACCACCTTATAGGTACGGGCCTGCATGGATTCATCACCAATGTCTATGGTCCACAAAATTTTGAACAAAAGATCAATCTTCTGAACCTCCAAGACTGATATAAGCAAGAACAACCCAGACAGAATTGCATCCTCGGTGGTGACTTCAACCTCATCACTGATCTCTAGGAAAAAAATGGAGTTCATCGCCTACTCACACAGGAGGACACCAGATTCAAGAATTTCATTGAGAATAATGAATTGGAGGACACCAGATTCAAGAATTCTGTGCTCTCAGGAATTTCATTTGATGCACAAGGTGCTAGCATCGTGCCATTGAAATTTGTGATTTATGATGTATTGCATGATATGAGTCTTTTAATGTTGTGATGTGTCACATGGAAATATATTTTTTCTCACAACATGTCGACATGTCGAGAGGATGGAAAATTTATAAGCATGTAATATGTTACGAGAATTGAAAATTTTCCTTTGTGGGATATCACATCGAAGAAAAAATTTAAAAATATGATGTATTACAAGAAATACATTTTTGGAAGTTGTGAAAAATATTTCAAGGTTGTGATAAGTCGCAAGAAGATTTTTGAGTTTCAAAATGTGGTGACTTTAAAAATTTCTCAAACTGACAATTTTTTCTAATTTTTTTCTTCTTGAAGTGCATTGCATCGCAAGAACAAAAATTTCTTTCTTTGCATTGTGTCCTGTGGAAAATGATTTTGGTTGTAGTGTGTCGCATAGATGGAAAGTTTCTAAAATTGTGAAACAACAAAATCTAACAAAGTTGTAGAGATGTGATACAACAAATTTTCCGAATGGATGTTAAATCAAAATATCGAAAAGGGATTGAAAATTTAATGGAATTATGAAAAGAGTATGGGACTTACTCAAAGTGAAAAAAATTCTAAGTCATGATATGAAGCTCCAAAGAGTGATATTCTAACATTCATACAATTCAAAAGGAAAAAGGAGGGTGTCCAACCCTTTTTCCTTTGTCAGACGAAAAGGAAAAAAATGTATGGGGAAGTTATTGCTTGCTCAACATAAGCATAAGCACCATAATCCTAGACATGCTCTATAAGATAAGCATAAGCACCATAATCCTAGACATGCTCTATAAGGACACCCATTTGGAAAACGAGACTTGATATTGATTGCAAGAAAATTAAATATTCTATACCAATATAAAGTCCAATTCCTTGCTAATATAATAGAAAGAGTGTAAGCAAATCCCACAATCGACATTAGATCAAAGATCAAGAACATACATTGCAATAGATGTGGTGTCAACTATGATCATCCCAATTTCAAAAAACATGAATATCAATTCTCTAGTAGAGCCCATTACCAACATTCAAATTTTTGACCATAGATCTAACTTTCTAATGACATTGTGAAAGAATACAAATTGATCTCATAGTGACATTGTATACTTCTCTCAAATAACATCATTCTCATATGGAATTTCATAATAGTATATTGATCTTTCCACTCTAACCACAAAGTTTTGAGTCTAGGGCGTTGAGTCTATTCTCTTATGCATATAATTATGCATTACACATTAATTTATTATGCATTATGCATTGAGTCTATTCTTGTGTGTATCTCTATATTGTTATGCATTATGGATTAATTAATTGCATCCTTTAATTCTTTCAATATGCATTATGCACTTTGGGTGTGTATAATTAGCTTTTGTTTAGTATGTATAGTCTATTTGGGTTGTAATTAGGAGTTGTATAACATAATTATGCCAATTATAGTTTAGTCTAGATTACATAAAGCATGCATATAATAATGGACAACTTCATTGTTGTTCAAATTTTTTGGCAACAAAGGCATGTTAAGGCTTTATTCATTAGTGTTGGTAGAAATATTTCGATTCATATTCATCGTGGTTTCCACTAACCTCTCAGGTTGGGGCACTTGGTTTGGCATTGTCAATTTCTCATTGAGGCTTCCTATTTCTTGACAACATTCAACCATATTCAATTCCACAATGTCATTTTGGATATGTTCTATAGAGTCTGTATGTGGTCTATGTGATGCAACAACTTCCATATTCTCTCGAAAATATTGTAGCACTCACATGTTCATCAACATCACCTAATAGTTTGGAGTGTACTTAAGAAAGGCTCAAATGTTCATTGCAACATTTTCATCTTCCTCAACCTGTATGTCAAAATCTTGGATACAATCTATATCATTAATAAGAGTATCATAATTTAGTGTACATTTTCCTTTTTGCCTAAATCCAACCTTGATATTTAAGGGTGTAATAGCCCTTCTAAAATCTCAACTAGCATGTTATAGTAATTAAAACCTTTTTACATCTATCCCTTAGTTATTTTTCATCCAACATGCTCTCTCAGACCTAAAGTAACTCTTAAAAGCCCCAAACATCAAAGGGTTGCAACCCATGAATAGTATGTGTAGGAAAAATCAACAAGTCTATGCCCATGTTGTTTACCTCCTCCATGGATTGTAAATCTATATGTTTCCATGGCCATAAAAAATAAACAAGTGTTTGTTAATAGGTGAGACACCACCACATACATATGCAACAAAATGATAAATCCAATTCATAAACAATTCTTTAGTCATCCATGCATTGGGATGTATACCCATGCATGCTCTTGGCTCACAATTCTTGATATAGTTCTTTAGTTGAGACTTTCCCTTGAAAAAATAAAACCCAAGGATTGATAGACTAATTGCATTTAAATAACACAAAATAGTTGTCCACTTTGTCCTCTTAGGAAAAACAATTAGCACATCCATGCTCCTCTTGGAAATTACTTGGATAGCACAATTCCTTCCAACTTGTAAACTAGTCTCATCATAGTTCCATATATATTTTGTTCTATAGAAATGTTTCTCATATGCATTGGAAAAAGTGACATGGAACTTGGTCACAAGTGCAGGGTGTAAATTCCAAGCCGTCTCTATACAATCCCTCTTCTATTCATAATACAAACTTTGGATGTCTTTTCTTGAACCCTACCCACGATGATTTCTTAGGAAAACATATATGAATGGATTTGGCCTCCCTCGAAAAATTTGAGCAACATTGGCATTTAGTTGTATCAACTCCATCCCATGGCCCAACTTAGCCATATTCTTACACCAAATGACTACTTCCACCTTCTCTTGTTTAGTTAACATTGTAAGAGGGCCTTTCCTCTTTGTATGTGTGAGGCCATTTATCTAATATTGTAATGATGTTGGTACAATTCTATATCTTTTCACGATGTCTCTTATGAAATATCCATTGAATTCAACATTATTAATTGCCTTTATCATATCATGTTTTTTCTAGCCTCTGATAGCAATGATCTTATTGATTGAAATTTCACGTTGCATTGTAGTTTATGGTAGATCGGAACCTTCAACCTCTACCTCATTATTCTCTTCAATATGTGTCTCACTTCTACTTTCTTCACCTTCAAAGGGCCTTGTTACGAGCAAAATGAAGGTACAACCATGGGGTCATCTTTATCGCCCATGGTCACTAATATTTTTATGGAACATTTTGAGTCCTTGGTCTTAAACAACTTTCATCTCAAACCTAAATGTTGGTTTAGATTTTTCGATGACACCTTCGTCATTTGGCCTGATGGACATCCGTCTCTAATCTCCTTCTTTAACTAGATAAATAACATTCCTCCCCATATCGAATTCACTATGGAAATGAAAAAAGATAATTCTTTCCCCTTTTTGGATGTTCTTATCTCTCGTCTTCCTAATGGCTCCCTTACCCACCAAGTTTACTAGAAAAATACCCACACTGATAGTTACCTACATGCCCAATCCAATAATCACCTTGCACAAAAATCCACTATTCTAAAAACTCTAATTACTTGAACCTTTAAATATCCACTCCCCAATTCCTCGAGAAAGAAAAAGCCCACCTAACCAAGGCCCTCATGTCCAATGGTTATTCCATCTCCCAGATTAATAAATCATTTCACTGAGCCCACAATCATAAATCAAATAACTCTTCCTCCTCATCCCCACCCATAGCTCTCATTTCTCTTCCTTACATCCAAGGCACCATTGATCACATTTCTAAAATTCTTGCTAAAAATAATATAAAAATAGTTTTCAAACCCTATATGAAAACCATTAATTAGTCATTCAAATATGCTAAGGATAAAACAGACCCGATGCTCAACCCAAAAGTTTACCAAATTCCTTGCTCTGGTGGATAATCATACATTGACCAAACTAGTAAATCCTTTAAATCTTGTCTTAAAGAACACATAACTGACATTATCCACAATTGCATCACTAAGTCAACTATTTTTTAACACTCTTTCAAATATAAACACCTATTATTTTTGACCAAACAAAAAACCTGGCCTCAACGCCCTATCATTCCTCTCACATCATTCGAGAAGCTCTTGAAATTAATAACCATCCCAATCATTTTAATCATGATGATGGGTACACATTAAGCCAATCATAGAAGCCCATCATTTATCACCTAGGTCGCCAAACCTAGTTTGTTTTAACTTGTTTTATTCTCTCCTTCGGTAGTCCCCCTTCCTTCTTAGCCCTTCTCATTTTTTTATCCTCCATTTTTATTTTCCTTTTTTCTCTTTTGATCATCTTAACCAAGAAGGCCTTATAGCTCCCATATCGTTTATCTTACCTAATTTTAAGCCCCGGGTAATTAATTAGTCTTAACTCATCTTTTGATTATTTTATTTAAGTAATTAATTAGTTTTAACTTGTTATTTTTTGAAAATTTTTAATCTAATTCATCTCCTAATTATCTTATCAATAAATCTAATTTCGTAATTGTTGTTTTTTTTCCTTTAAATCTTATTCTCAACACTCTTTTCAAACATCACAACTTCAATTATCCCTGATGATGGGTGGAGTGTCTACTTGAAACATTGGACATTTCAAAACTCCTTACACAGTTTATATCCAAAAATCTTTATCAACACTATCTTAATGTTAATTGATCAGCTGGTATGTGTAACTTATGTAAATTATAATTTTTGATGCAACAAATCATGTTTAATGACTCATGCCCATTGTAGCATTTTTATTAGTTCAATAATTCATGCTTGTTGTGGTTTACCGTGTAGCTTTTTTTATCTATTCTATCTGCAATACTTGTTCTAATTGCGTCTAAAAGACCCACCCATTTCACTTCACTCATATACCATAGTGGAAGTAGGTATTGGTTGTATTCATCATCAGAATGTGAGAACATTGCTAGATATTTTAATGGAGAGACAAAGATCTGCCTAACTTCCCATGATCACACATTGAATCTATGTTTCTTCGCTCACTGTATATTTTATTATCAATCATAGTGGTGGGGCTCGAACACTCTAATTCCCTACAAACATTATGTATTTACCAATTGTGCGGTGTAGTGGGGTAAAGTTTTTTGCTTGTTGTTTCCTATTGTATCCACTATGGGAAATTGCATGCAGTTTAATTCTTGAAATATGAATATGAGAATAAACATGTAGAATTCTTGTTATATTAGCTAACATATTGAGGTCATACAAAAATTGTCTCCCTAAGACATATGTTTGGAAATTCAAGCATTTTGTGGCTATTTGTTACGGTGATCCCATGCATATACTTCATGAATCCCCACTGTTACAAATGTGATAAAGTACATCAATGTATTCTTGATAGTGATAAAGTAGTGTATTACAGTGCATTTTTTAAATTAAGTTTACATTTATTTTCCTCGTATGGTTCTTTAAACAAAGTCAATCTCTTTGTTATGTAAACTATGGATGGACTTTAGAACATATCGATATTTATATTATATCGAATGTTGAGGATCATTAAACTTGATATTAGTTTGTTATTTTTTAGGATATCGACGAAAATTAGTTTGTTATTCTATTGACTTTGGCATAACCTTAAGGTGTTTATTAAGTGAGTTTTAATTTTGTCAATCTTAAATTTATTTTATTTTTTAATCACCCATATTTAAATATCATATTAAATATTTAACCTCATTTTTAAAAAAATAACAAAATTTTTAGCTTTTA
>ML786497.1:54270-64310 GCA_009831015.1 Picea engelmannii | reverse complement strand
AAAACCCATACTATGCTTGGATTATGCAATATTTGGATATAATATTTGCAATTTCATCAAACAAAAAGAACCTTGACAAAAATGGTGGCTCATTGTCCTACACTATTATCGACAAATGGCTAATTGTAAGGTTAAATCTCCACATAGATACTTGTTTAATATGAATCAAAACTTGGTGGGGGTTATGATATGATACTAGACTTATGGACAATTTACTTCAACATAAAATGCTAGTAAGTTGAAAGTAAAATGATAGAATACTAGGGAAAAGTTAATCAATCACATTTTACAATATATGGTTTTATGTTTTTTTAAAGTAAACATTTTTTTATGGATAACTAGAAATTTATAAATTTTATTTTTGTATCTTTTATAGGAAGATTCAACTTTATTATTTTTTTGAAAAAAAATTGTATGTGCATGTATACTCTCATCTTTGGGAAAGATGTAACAAGTATATGAACACCTTTGTTTCGTACCATGGTAGAGTGGATGATGATGTGATGAGAGTGTACACTTTTTCAATAAAGGAAAGTGTGTATATATATAAGAAGAGATTTAAATAAAAAATAAGTACTAATTTGAATATAAAAGGAGAATTTGAAGCTTGCACCTTTCCTTAAAAAAGTAAAACCTTTACTAATTAATCATAACCAAAAGTTTTATAAAACCTTTTAAGTTATTTAATTATAAAATGATGAAGTTGATCACTTGAAAATGCAATTTTATAGTCATTCATATTTGTATTTCCATCTCTGTTGGATAACTAGTGTAATGAGGAAGATAATGGGCAAGAGATGTGGTAAGAGGTCATGATCGTTGGAATTTTGAAAGAGCTCCACCTTTTTCGTTGATGCCTGCAACCCTAGCTCTACACAAACCCATGTCCTCCCTCACTCTCGTTTGGGCCTCCATAGCCATGGAAAGATAGCTCCAGACATCCATGGCCTCCCCCAAGAGAGGAGTCGAGGGCTCCTCCCTTTCATACAAATAATCCCTAAACAATGCTCCCGGAAAAACTCAGGAACCCACGCAGGAAAATCAGTGTACGTGGGAACCCATGCAAGAAGATCAACCTGCTTCGAAGAATCTAGAACAATCGGTACCTGCACAGCCACCTATGACCCACCCAACTCCAGAAGAAACCAAAACCAGCACATGCATTTCCAAATCTGAGGAAAGACCAAGGATCAAGTTTCCACCAACTCACATCAATGCTAGAATCGAACACATGAAAAATTATGCACTCATAGGAAAATTCATTGGAATTCGGTCAACAGAGCATGCACTTCTAAGTTGGATCGCAATGAAATAGAAATCAAAAGCACATTTTGACATCCAAATTGGCTCAAAAGGTTTCTTCACTATCATCTTCACTCGACTTGATGACAAAGACAAAATACTGGAAGGCGACCCCTACTTCTTCAACTCGATAGGATTATACCTTCGGAACTGGACAAAACGCTTCAATCTAGACAAAGAAGACTTCACCTACGCTCATGTTTGGATCATACTCTACTCCTTGCCTCAAGACTACTCGGATAATGAAACCCTCAAACACATTTGCAACACTATGGGTAACTTTTTCAAAATAATAGAGCAAACTAAAACCAACAAGTATACCTCCTATGATAGGATCTGCGTCTACATGCACATCGCCAAAGCCCTGCCAGAATCTATTTTCCTGGCGCATGAAGACACATAATGGATCCAAAATCTAGACTATGAGCATGTCCCCTTCAGATGTTGCAAATGCCATGAACACATGCACCTCTTCAAAGACTTCCCTCAAAACAAGCTAGCCACAGCTCTCAAAAGAACCACTCTCATAGACGAGAAGGATTCAAAAAAATCCCCAATCGATGATGAAACAACCAGAAATCCCACGTCGTAGCCAAATCCATGGACCCGTTGACAAGCAACAACTTTCAAACCCTAGCCCAACAATCGAATGGGGTAGAACCCATTAAGGAAGAAATCCAGACGCCCCCCAAAAAGCAACACCAAGAGCCAATGCAAAACTAGGGAAGTATTCCCTCTACAGATCCAATCCTCACAGAGATCAACTCCCATCCCATCTCGTCCTCAACGCTGCTTCTCGAAAACCTGATCTGTGCTACCAGTCAAGATTTTTATGTGTTAATGGATGAAGACATGGGAGATCTAGATCTGGGCGAGCTAGATCTCCTTGGACTGGAGGATGCATGCAAAAAGCATGCCTACCACATGATAGCCCTAAAGAAGATTCATCTCCTCAAGGAGGTCCTAAACAAAGAAAAATTTCACACCAGACTTGGGATACAAAATAACCCACCAATTGATCTGAAAAAGGTTGTTAAAGATCTCAAGAAGCGAGGATGCAAAAAAGATCTCCAACACATCGCCTCTCTGGGTTCCAGGTTAGTGGAGTCAGGAAAATATGCTCAACTCACTAGATTGTTCTCTTCCAACACTCAAGGATCCCAATGAAATTCATTTCTTGGAATGTTAGGGACAACAATGGTCTCAACAAACACAGAATGCTCCGCAGGAAAATTCACAAAGAAAAACCCACAATACTCTTGATTCAAGAAAAAAAAGGAACAGTGAAAATCTCCAGACTCTGCTTTCACGTCTTTGGAAAAACAACAACTCCATTGCAGTGGATTCAGTCAGGGCCTCAGGTGGTCTCGAAATCACTTGGAACCCTTCATCCATCACCCTCAATAACTTCACCACCACCAGAAACTCCATCTCAGCGTCCTACCACCTTATAGGTACGAGCGTGCATGGATTCATCACCAATGTCTATGGTCCACAAAATTTTGAACAAAAGATCAATCTTCTGAACCTCCAAGACTGGTATAAGCAAGAACAACCCAGACATAATTGCATCCTCGGTGGTGACTTCAACCTCATCACTGATCTCTAGGAAAAAAATGGAGTTCATCGCCTACTCACACAGGAGGACACCAGATTCAAGAATTTCATTGAGAATAATGAATTGGTGGATCTAGAAACCACCAATGTCATTTACACTTGGAATAATCGATGTGGAGGCCCCCTCATATCGCCTCACACCTCGATAGATTTATAGTCTCTGAAGATATTGCAACAATAGGGGATGAGCTTTCCTCCCTCATTCTCCCTTCCTCAGGCTCAGACCACTGGCCCATCTGCTTGCACTGGCACCAAAGAGGCAAGGATCATTTTCACCCCTTCAGATTCGAAAAATTATGGTTATCTAGCCTAGAGAGTTCAAGCCTATGATCCAAAATTTGTGGTCATCCACCCATCCCCCAGGCTGCTCCAAAAAGTATAGATTTAAGCAAAAACTAAAAATGTTGAAACAACATCTGAAGTGTGGAAAAAAACAACCTTTGGGAACATATTCTTAGCCAAAACCACCCTAGAGAAGAACATGGAGTCCCTACAACAATATATCATCTAGGAAGGATGCTCGAAAAATCTCTCTCATAGAGAATCAAAACTTCAATCTTAAATAGAGGAGTGATGTCAGTAAGAAGAAATGATTTGGAAACAAAAATCAAGAATATCTTGGTTGAAGGAAGGTGAACACAACACCTCTTTCTTCCACCACTCAACCATCCAGCACAGAATGCATAACAAAATATCTTTCCTTAAAAATCAAAATGGTAATCGGCTCAAAACCCACAAGGACATAGAAACTGAGATGGTCTCCTACTACGAAGATCTACTCATGCAGGAGAACCACTTCAGGGGGGACACCATTCAACGAGTAGCCAACCACATCCCTTGTCTGGTCACTGATAAACACAACTCCTCCCTAATGTGTTGAATCACTCTCGAAGAGGTGGAATATGTTGCCATGCAAATGAAAGATGGCACGACTCTTGGGCTGGATAGTTTTACAATCAACTTCTTCCATGCTTGTTGGGATCTGCTAAAGCTGGACGTGTTGGACATCATGGAAGAATCGTGCAATATTCAATGGGTCCTCCCTTCCCTCAATGCTAACTTCCTCACTTTGATCCCCAAAGAAGAAAATGATGCAGTTCCAAGTAAGTACAGACCCGTATCTCTTTGGAATGTTATCTACAAAATCATCACTAAAGTCATAGAAAACAATTTAAAACCTCTCTTTCCCCTGCTCATTTCCCCTGAGAAAACAGGCTATGTCGAGGGAAGGAAGATTCTGGATGGAATTATTCTAGCCCATGAGGTCATCCACTCCCTAAAAACCACCAAGAAATCGGGCATGCTTCTTAAACTAGACCTCTACAAAGACATTGAAAATATTATCCTACCCTTCGGCTTCAGTCAAGATTGGGTACGTTGGATCCTCTCTCTCCTTTCCTCCACTTTTTTCTTTGTTCTTATTAACAAATCCCCCTCCCCCACCTTCATCCCCTCCCGATAAATTTGACAAGGATATCCCCTCTCCCCTTTTATTTTTATCCTCATGGTTGAAGGGTTAAGTCGAATGCTAAAAAATGCTTTCTCAAATGGCTCTCTTAAAGGAATGAGTCTCCACAATAGTCATCCCTTTACCCACCAACAATTTTTTGATGATAAACTGCTCCTAACACACCCCTCCATTCAAGAAGCATGCACCCTTAAAATCATTCTCAACACCTTTTCAAATGCCTCAGGAGCATTTTTTAATTTGTACAAATCTCTCATCCTATGCTTCAACACGCCCCCCAATACCCAACGAAACATTGCTAGAACCCTGGTTTTTTCTACCTCCTCTCTTCCCTCCAAATACCTGGGCTCTCCCCTAATTGCTTCAATCATAAAACACTCCACTTGGAAGGAAATCATCATCAAATTAACTCAAAATATCTATTCCTGGACCTTTAGAACCCTCAATCTAGCAGGGCGTCTAGTTCTCATAAAGTCTATTTTGAAAATGATGCCTCTGTATCTCTTCTCTGTTCTTGCAGCCCCCAAATGGGTGCTCAATTCCATCTAGAAGAAACATTTCACTTTTCTCTAGAGTTTTGATAATAACACCCAAAAATGAGCTCTGGTCAAATGGGACACAATATGTTCACCAAAGAAAATGGGAGGCCTAAGCCTAAGGGATCCAATTAAGAGAAATGAAACTCATAGTGTGAAAACCTAGTGGAACTGGATATCCAACAACTCCAATACTTGGGCACAACTCTGGCACAAAAAATATTCCCCAAATTGTGACCCTCACAACCTGATCCTCTTCACTCCTAACTCTCAAGGCTCCTACATTTGGAATTATGCAAAACTCCAATTTCACATCATCCAACAACATAGCTTTTGGGAAATCAGAAATGGCGCCCACACAAATTTATGGTCGGACTCTTGGTAGCATCTTCCAAGTTTGGAAAGACAACATAATTTACCACCACAAGGAAATTCAAAGGTTAAGGACCATTGGTATACTACGGATCAACAAAACTTCAGGCAATGGTTACCGTTCCACAACTCCCTTCTTCACCTGCCAGAAAAAACCAGAACGCAAATCGTACAAGATGCGAGCAATCAGAAAATTCGAACTAGTCAGGACAATGAAAATCTCAAATGGGGGTACTCGCCAAAAGGAACTTTTACTGTCAAATAATCCTATCAACATATCACCCCCCTTCCGCAAGATCCTCCATACCCTAGCTAGGTCAAGGTTTGGTCCCTCGGAACTTGGCCAAAGATCTCAATATTTCTATGGTTGGTCCACCACAAGTGCATCCTAACTTGGGACAACATCCTCAAAAGAGGATTTTCTAAACCTTCAAGATGTTCTCTCTGCTACAACAATGAGGAATCCATAGACCATATACTTGAAAATTTTTCCTTATCCAACAACATATGGTATAATGCAATGATTCTCTATAGAAAATCCGACCGGGCTCATGGCAACATAACTCATACTCTCAAAAACTGGGTTGACAATCCTTACTAGAACACAATTCTCAATCGTATCTGGTAGCTTCTCCCTGGCTTCATTATATGGAACATATGGAAAGAGAGCAATCGTTGCATCTTTGAAGACCAATATTCCTCATAAGACACCCTCTGGGCCACTTGCAAAAAACAGATGCTAGAAACAATTTATCACCAATCCTGGTCTGACCTTGACTTTAAAGCAGATCTGTACGAAGATTTAATTCTTCAATGATGGTACATCACTCATGTGACCCAAATGGGCACCCATTCTTCTGCATATTCCCACATGATGGATCCCTCCATCCCATAGCATTGGTGTCCTCCTCCTCACAACTTCCTCAAACTCAACTTTGATGGCACCTCAAAAGGTAATCCTGGTCCTACGGGATTTGGAGGTGTCTTCAGAGACAACAAAGGTGCCATTGTCTATCTTTACTATGGAGCCATAGACCATGACAACAACAATGTCGTTGAACTCTCAGGTATCCTCCATGGCCTTAGAATTACTCGACAAAGAGAACGCTTTCCTCGTTTAGTCGAAGGTGACTCTCAATTAATCATCTCTATGGTAGTTCGTCTTCAAAATGGCTCACAAAGACCAAAACTCTCCCCCAGTTGGCATTTGGACAAGGGTCTTCATCATTTGGCTCAACTTATGGAATTTAGAGACTCCATCTCCTTCCCCCATGTCCGACGCAAGGCGAACTTCCTAGCGGATAGAATTTCCAATGAAATCTTCACAGACAACTATGACCTTCAAGAAATAACCATGGATGAGCTCTCCAACCACTCCCCCAGGCGAGACTGTATCAACATTGTACTCAGGGATTCTTCTCTCCCAGATGTGGGTGTCACCCCAGGGCACCTCGAGGCCCCTCACCACGCAAAATGAAAACTCTGTGCACTCCACCTCACCCCCTCCTCATGCGTATTAAAGGCCCTCTCATCCTGAGAAGGAATTCCATTACTCCGCCCATGGCTCTCTCTCCCCACCTGCATGGCTATTTTACATCGCACCATTCCACGTGCTTGCAAAGGTTGGTAACATTAATGGTATAGGATTTGACACCCCCTCCACATGGTGCTTATCACTCTACTAGTCGTGACCTCTCCTGTCATTCTTCCTTTGTCTTCTCCACGAGCTAGCTCTCTTCTCTCCACATGTGGAAACTCTTTGCTCTTTGCATTTGGTGGTGGAACTCCCCCCTCGCAGTGCCCTACAAGAACGATTCCTCTCTCATGCCTCCCTGTAAGTGTGCCACCCCCACCTTAGGGCGAAGTGGCTGCAATGGGTGAGCCTCCACAGCTCCTCCCCCGCCCCTCCTAGCCAACCAGGATGGATACGACCACTTAGTCCCTGACTCGTTGTGGAAGATTCTAGACGATTGGGAAGAGAAGGTTTCAGGATCCTTCCCAACATCTCGTTGCACCTCCAGGCACCGTCGCAGTAACTCAGTGGTGAAAAATCTTCTCGCCCACACCCTCCTTAGCCTCCTGGGTGTTTTTGTTCAGATCCCTCCTAGCTTAGCTCGCTCACCCCACTCCCCCACTGCTTGTCCTCCTCCTTCAGCTCCTCCCTCCCCTGGCACCTGTCCTCTACCTTATGCAGCCCACCCTACACCTCGACACCTCGGGATACTTCTAGAAAATCATTCATTGAGACCGCTCCAGGAAATCATAGGTCGTTGATGGCTCCCTTTATCAATAGTGCAGGCCTCTGGGTCAAGGATCCAAGCTCGGATAACTCCATCTCCCCCAACGACAACAACAGTGATTTCAGTGGCCACCCCATTGTAAAATAAATTCCTCTGGATGGCCCTCCCATCATGACCGGAAAACACACTTGATTCCAAGGATTCTGTTCTTTTCTAGTCTTTTTATCTAGGACTTTCAAGTTTTTTTTTTTTTGGTCTTATGTTAGTAAGAAAACAAACAAATAACTCTAAGATTTTTTGTAAGCCTAGTTTCCCTCCAAAGGGCAGGAAAGATAATCAAGTCTCTTCCCCACTTGGTTTCCCAATAAGGGAAAGCCTAAGTTTTGTCCATTCTCAAGGATAATCACTGTGACCTTCTGATTGTCTCTCTATTCTACTTTTAATAGATTAGTTCCAAAATTCACAAAACAAAAATGAGAAAGATAATGGGAATTGTTATCCCCATTTTGTGGATAACTAAGGAGATCATGTCTCGAGGACCTAAAGTTGAAAATATGGAGTGCCAAGAGACTACGTGACCAACAATACCCTTTTTCACAGATGGAAAACCCACTCACCACCACAGATGGTCACAGTTTTGCATATGACATCCATCACACCAATTGGCTTTTGGAAGGAAGTGGGCCTTGCTCCATGAGGTACAAGTAAATATTATGGTGAGCATAATTTCAATATTTAATCCATTTGATTATGTTATATCCTAGATTTCTCTATATTTCATGACATGTGCTTGGAAATTATGCCTTTTTCCCTGCTTCACCTTGGTGGTTGACATTGTGCCCTAGTAAGTCGTTTTCCTTAGGGATGGGTTTGCTATTGGGAACTCCCTTAATGAACCATTGTAACTTTCCCAACCATACTTACCATTTTCCAACATTATTCCCCTCCATTTCATTATCTCTTGGTATTTTAGGGTGTGTTGACCCAAGAAGGGGTTGTCCCTCATTCTATGGTAAGAAGGGTCTAAAGGCCCAAAGGGGTTGGTGTTGGGTAAAATATAAAATCCTTATATAAGCCTTCTAGATGCTTCACCCAGGGATCATCCAAGAAAGCAATGAAACACTTATCTTTGAATAAAGGGGACCCACAATATAATAAAGAATGCTTAAAATGTTAGTTGAAGGATAAGAGGTCTCATCACGAGCCGACCTATCACATCCATGGATATCTACTGGTATGAAATTGTCATCATATGGTCACCAAACCAGGGAAATGGCTCTCAGTTGCATGGCTGAGAAAAAGGGGGTCTCATCACAAGCCAACCTTCTCATTTCCATTAGGTATTTGTGGGTGAAATTTCCACCACCTAATCACCATGCTAGGGCAGTGACGTTCAATCTCTCCTTATGCTATATTTAAAGAAAATAAAGAAAGAAGGATAAAAGGAAATTGAAGGGCTTGGAAAAAGTGCCTTGCAGACGAAGGTACCACACACCCTCTACAAAGGCACCCATGAATGAGACATTGCGACCCCTTGTATGTCATGAGCCCTATACCCATTGATTCTTGACCCCTACCACCTCACCCACTTTACATGGCTTAGAGAGGGATCTCTTGGAATCTCTCCTTGACCTAGGGAAAGAACTACCCAATAAGACACCTTTTCAACCCTCCCATACTTAATCTTGACAAGTCACATAGTGTCTTTGAGTTGTTAATTGTTTGATATAGTGATATTTGATGCACATTCTTAGATGGTTTATTTATTGATTGGATCCACTTATCATGATGTTATGACTTGAGATCCTTGGAGGGTGTGTTCATTTGTCTTTGCAGGACCTAGTTGGTGGACAGTGTTTGGAGAACAAGCCTAGCTTGGGCTTCGATGGGGCTACAAGCCCACAAATTGGATGCCAGGGGCTCACATGCTAGATGATATAGGGATGACTTAGACGACCTTGATGATGATTTGGACAGCCTAGCCCACCCATTACTTTCCAAACGATTTTCCCAGGAGGGGAAACACGTTCCATTTTTTAGCTTGACGTCATGATCCTGGGGGCTAGGGCATGGTGGTGAGGTGCCACTCTTTGATACGTGGACATTTGAGGAGGAGAAGTGTCTTCACCATGATATGAGTGCCTAGATTCTTGACAAATGGCCTTTAGAGGCCCATCCATGCTTCTCCAACACCAACAACTTCCTCAAAGTGGCAAAACGTCCCCTAAAGGGGTGACGTTCTCCTAATTAGGGTTTAATTTGTGCAAAAAGTGAAATTTTAAGTGAATTATTTAATATTACTATTTTAGGAGGGAAAAGTTAGGGTTTTCAATCCCTAATCTTGTGTTTTACCCCTTAATATGTGTTAATGTTTATGCCGTTATTATAGTTCTTTGCATTTCATAAGATAAGAGCATAATAAGAACAAGATCACTGAGAAATACACATCCACAATAGACACAACATTTATCCTGGGAAACCCTCTAGGGGAAGAAAACCCAGCAA
>ML786497.1:15803-48841 GCA_009831015.1 Picea engelmannii | reverse complement strand
ATTACCGACTTGATTAATCCTCAATGGGGATTAATCTAATAATAAAAATAATAATAATGACATGATTAATCCACAATGGGGATTTAATCCAATAACAAAATAATAAGAATGCTCTTCGCAGTTACATTATTTCAACAATATGTGGACAAGCTATGTTAGCTACATTTTGTATAAATAGAGATCATAAGATATCATTTTAAACATAACTCTCCCTCTTGTGAGAGGTCTTGGTCTAAATTTTTTGGCTATCTTGGTTCTTTTATCTCTTTTTCATTTGTGTATGGATATACTTATGAATGGTTGATGGAAGAAGTGATGCGCTAGCCTTGGTAGTCTTTTCTATTGCTATTGTGGTGGATTATCTTGGCATTTTTCCTTGAATTAGTATGTTTATTTAATTTATTGATATCATTTGTTTCAAGTCAAGTTTATTGTTCTAGGAACAAGGTGGGAAGTATGGGAAGCACCCCCACCTTATGCTTCATCACTTTATGCTTCATCTTATTGCTTTAACAAGGGTTTGCTAAGAGAAGTATAAGGGCATACACCCTCTTAGCTTAAACCATAGCCTAGAGAAACTTGTATTGGGAAGTAAAAGGGATTATACCCCCAAGGAGATAGCTTCTCTAAGCTCCTTTTTATTCCATTAACCCAATAGTAAAGGCACTTTTCATACTTTGTTGCATTGGAGATATAAAATCATTACCTTGGGAAACACAATTTTTGGTCTTTTGAAAGGTCTCTGGCTTGAAGTTGATTTGTCTCATTGAGAGGAGTATTCCCCCGCTAGAGCATCCCTTCTCTCCCACTATTCTAATTGGTTTTACAAACTTTAACCTACAGCCATTAGGGCTGCATAACCCTAACTACTAATACTCTAATAACTCCTAAACTAACCCTAGATTAGCTCTCTAACTTTGCCCATTTACTCTACTAACTAGGGTGGATATTTTAAGCTAGGTCTTGGCACTTTTCCATCGTTAATTTTGATTTTGCATGCCACTGAATGCTACAGCCATAAGGCTTAAATTTTATGCAGAAAATACATCTTTACAACATCCGTCTTTTCTTGCTTCTTAAGTGCCAATTTTCAACTTATATTCATTACTAAGTTTGATGTTGATTTGCCTAACTAGTCAAGATCTTTATATGTTGATTTTAGATGTTTTATTTGCTGATATAAACTGATATATACTTATGCAAATTAGGGACAACAACGTTAACTTGTTTATCCAACTAACATCTATCATTGCAAAGTGTCTTTTCTTGTGTCTCAGGCAAGTACAATCATCCGGAGAAGTACTATACATGTCGGGAAACAATTACTTGACTTAAAAGGAATCTCTCCCTACCTTTTATTCCACTTAGATTTGACCTCTAGGGGTTTCACTTCCACTTCCCTCCATTTCCATCTTAATCCCCTTAGGGTCACCGGGATCGCCTCCCTAGAGTGAGCTAGTCACCCTTGAAATGCAGGACCTACATCAAGGTGAGATTGGGTGTAGGAGTCCCAATTTGTAGCACTTGTTTTTTGGTTGGGTCGGGCTTTGCCCAATCTACAACTTGCGCTATAACAGGCATGACACTATTCTTATTTGGGTTCATTTTAATTCGAAAATCCAATCTTTGTTTAAAATCACAGTTTAATCGATTGAATTACATATTCGCATGATCGCATAAATGGATTTAACAACCTCGAAAGGCCCTAACAACTATATTATGCAATCTATACATTTAATAATTGCAATTTCATCAAACACAAATCATTTTAGTCAAATTCCCATAAAATTACCAATTGAATTTCCTATTATCTCGTCGAATGAAAAATAGTGAAAATGTTGATTTGTTACCTATTACCTAAATAATTAATTTAAAATTTTCGCTATGAATAAGTAATATTTTGATAAACAAAACAAGGATTTATTATAACCTTTAGTGACTTTTATGGATTGGACCTCTCCTTAAGGTAACATTATGGACCTTTTTAAATGGAAAGACTATTAGATCATCATTTCTAAGATTTTGACACTTTAGTACATGTTTTCTTGAGAAAATGAAGTTGAGTGTGATGCATAGAGCAATATTAATTATTATTAGTTATTGATATAAGAGAATTAATGAAGGAGCAAGATAACATACCAACAATTTGTCCATTTTTTTATTCACATACAACATAATCTAACAATTCAATCTTTGTTGAAATTCACCATTAAATCAATTAAAATTGTAGATTTTGATTCCATTTGTTAATTCAACAACCTTGAAAACCCCTACTACACATAGATTATGTAATCTATGGATTTGATATTTGCAATTCAATCAAACAAAAATATTTGATGTCACCTCTTTTAAATATTTCTTGTTTATGTTATATTTGTTACACAAAAAATGGTGCAACTTTTGACCCATCTTGTGCCTTTATGAAATATTTAACTAATAACACAAATTATAGGAAAATGCAAGGAATGACATTAAGTCAAGTTAAATATGAAAGAATGGACATATACATCACACAAATAACAACGTATTAAAGAGAGTAAAAGGTGCAATTATTACAAATCTTACATATACAATGACTTCAAAACAATCTTAATTTGGAATATAATATCAATAAAAATATATTTATGTAACTTCTATGATAAGAGTTGCAATCATTATGTACATCATATGACACTACAAAGAAAATAGGCTTTTGCAGAGGTTTTAGTGGAGGTATTTTGTGTTACAGGATTGAACATAATTATCAAAAAACTTGCATTGATGAAAGAAAATATTTTTGCATAGGTATCAGCAGGGGTTTATTACAACTAAAAAACCTAGGCGATTCGAGGTTTTTTTTGTTGGTATTTCACATATAATACAATATTGGTGTATCCATGTATAGGATGCATCGGTGCATATTGTATACTCTAAATCACATGTGCGCTTTATATCGTTGTGCATTGTGGAAACCTAGTTACAATTATGGTAATGGTTACAATAATGATAAAGGTAATTATATCATTGAAGGTAATGTTATCGCACAATCTGTACTTTCCCAAATCCCAAGGCAAGTAAGGGATATTGGTGTAACAAACATGATATCTTATTTGTCACCTTAATAGGAAATCCCCACTTTTTAGGGATAGGCAGGGTCTACCACAGGGGAGGCATCCCCGGTAACCTATGTTGATTATTGCAACTATGTGGGACATTCTCCATATTACAAACCTTAGAGAAATCCCCTGAGAGGGGCGTGTGGTTCCTATCTGAGACAGAGCAAGAACGTAGATATGGCCTCCTCCTTACAGGGAGTTGAGAAGAACTCCAGATGATTCTCATGTGTAACGCAGTGAGAAAGGAGATCTGCAGATTTGGACATGCCCGTGCCTGAGCACAAGGTGAATGTGTGAAATCCCAAAGTGTTGGGTGCATCATCATGAGAAAAGAAATGAAGATGATGTATTAGCCTCCTCTGATCAGAAGAGTTGACGAAAAGCTCCAGATGAATCTCATGTGTAATGCAATGGGAAATAAGATATGTTGAGTGGACGTGCATGTGGACGAGCACAGTTGAACATAATCCTAGTGGTTGAGCACTATTGAAGAAGTGGGTCTTTTGTGTAATGCAGTGAGCCATACATATGGACATCCCTATGGATGTGCCCCTAGTGGATGAGCACTAGTGGGTGTATAATATCCCTTTCTATATTTTTCAAGAGTCGGACCTGCCTATAACCGTAATTGTAATGTAAAGGGTACAGGTTGGCCCCACCTTAATGTGATTAATAATAAATGTAAAAGATAATTAATCTGGTTAAATATTAATTATATTGCGAGCTAGCGAGGTCAGTCTTGTTGTGCTAATAGACACTTGTGTTGACAGGTTCAATCTAGTATAAGTAAAGGTAAATTCCCCATTGAGGAATCATATCTTTCATGTGAGTTTGGAAATTTCAGCTAGTACACTTTCTTGGGAAAAGTGTGCACATCTCTTGGGCGCTAGTCTTATAGGGTTTGAGCACTCTCTTGTGTGCTAGGTTTTATTGGTGGTGAAGGTCTCTCTCTTGAAGAATATATCAAAGGATTTGGATGGGTTTTCTTCCCTTGTTGAGAAAGGTTTCCTAGGATACTTCTTGTGTTCTTGTGCATGGTGTTTCTTCTTGTGATCTTGGTTGCTGCAACATTATTGTTTATGGTTAAGTTAAATGCTAAAATGGAATGAAATTCATGCTTAAACTTGCTCATTGAAAAATCAACATGGTATCAGAGCATAGGTATTGAAGTACCCATTGCACAACAACAAGCTTTTACTAGTCATCCCCCTTCTTTTGCAGAATCGTATGACCCTCCTAGGGTTCCCAGAAAATTTCCATACGATCCTCTTCTTTTGGGGGTTTTAGCCCCTAAAACTTGGATGTTGATGAAATTTTTTGCATAGGAGAGTATGACCTTCTCCAACACACCTCCAGAGACTCTCAGAATGAAATTCCGTGCATTTTGAAATTTTGGCCCTTGAGTTTCGCTAATTTTTGCAGAAATTTCAGAATTAGGGTTTCTGCAACTCATTGAAGGAGCTCTTCAACTCACGAGTGTTATCCTATATTTCAAAGGCTTATTGTTGGAAGTCATAATTCCAACAAAACCTAAAATTGCTTGCCTAGCCGAGCCGTTAGGTTTTCTAGCCCAGTTGACAAAGATTTGTGAAGAATCTAAAATTATGATGAACATACTTATGATGAAAGATAAGCTTCATGGATCAAGCAACTTCAATTCGCTGAAAGACAAGAATTCAGGGGAAGACTTATTGTGGGTGATACAAAATAGTGCCACTATGACTACCCTCTTCATGAAGATGTCAAGAGGATAGAGGTCAGCCATGTGCCATTGGAGAAATCATATCAACGCCCTCATGTATGAACTTGTATATATATTATTTGTATCATTGTCATGAGAGAAATTGCAGGAGGAAGGAACCTTCTTGTTGAAGTCATGGATCCAGAGGGATCTCAGTGCATTCAGAAGAACAACACACTGGAAGTGAAGACACCAGGTTTGATTGTTGTAATTTTCATTCCTCTAAAACTATATTTCTAAAGTTTGCTACATTAAAAGTATGTGTTGTAGCTGTGATAACAATCCTTAAATTATTTTGATTCTAGAGATGTACTAATATTCTCCTTTAGGAGATATTCTTGTTTTGGTTCCTCTTGTTTTCTTGTTCCAGATGGGTTAACAACGAAGGAAGATGTTTATCCTTCAGAGGGAGCCACTTGACTCAGAGGGAGTCAAAACTATTTGAGAAAGAGGAGGAATAGAAATATCATTGAGGAAACTAATTTAATAATGCATGATCAGAATCCTTCTATGATTCTATGGGAAAAGGCATGCATCACACAATATATGTTCAAAACAAGAGTTTTCACCAGACTTTGAAAACCATAACTCTCGAGAAAACTTCACCGTAGTGAAGCTTGATATTGAACACTTTAGGGTGTTTGGGTGCCCAGTGTATTTTCATGTACCCAAAGAGAAGAAGTCCAAACCAGATCCCTCAGAGAGAAAGGATACATTTATGGGATAACAATGAATCTCTGAAGACATTCCAGATTGACATCCCTGGTCAGAGACAAATTGAGACAAGAAGAGATGTTGTCCTTGAAGAAGAGATATCCTTTAAAAAATATAGAGAATCTCATATGGAGATTGACAGTGAGACAATGCCTTCTCCTCCTTCAACGGTTCAGAGGGAGATAGACATTATTCCAGCTGATCCAGTTCCTCCAGTTGATATGTTCATAGATATTGCAGTAGGGCATAAAAGGTCTTCCTAGGCTCACCCTACAGGAAGCAGAGAAACATACAATCCTCTAAAGACACATCTTGAGAGAAAAAAGATATTTTTTGAGCTACTCTTCAACCATAAGACACATCATTGATTCTGAGCCTTATTTCCATAGATAAGCAACACGAGAACAAGTATGGAAAGATGCCATAACAGAAGAATACTAGTATATCTTAAAAGAATGATGTATAAGATATTGTTCAGAGACCATAAGGGTAGTTTGTGATGACTTCCACGTGGATCTATGAGATCAAGCATGCAACTGATAGAAGTGTCGAGAAATACAAACCGAGATCTATAGCCAAAGGTTTCTCACAAACAAAGGGAGTTGTCTATGATGAGACACTTGATCCAATAAGACCAATACACTTCCATTTGTACTACCATCCATGAGTTGGAAACTATATCATATGAATGGATTCTTGATGAGTCTGGGTCTCACCAAGAGTATTGCTTATCCAAAACCTATATTACTACAGTGTTTGTGACAAGAGCCTAATTTTTGATAACTTATTCAAAAATCCTTGTTGTTGAAAAAATGAAAGCCTTGACTTCTGATTTTTGAGACGAAGGATCTGAGTATGATGCACTTCTTCTTGGGACAAAAAGTATGACATAGGACCAATGAGATTTTCCTAAGTCAAGGAAAATATACAGTGGGAATATTAAATAATTTCAGTATGACATAATGCAAAACCAAAGTTATGGATTTGAAGAAAATGAATGATGATGCTTCAGACGAGAGTGATGCATAGATGATTGGGCCATTGATGTACCTAGCTAACAGAAAACCCAATTCATGCCTTGTAATGAATGTACTTAGACAATCCATGATCCATTCGAGATAGACTCACTTGATAGCAGTAAAGTATGTATTGAGATATGCCCCCAGTGTAAACTTGAGTTTGCAAGATATGCAGATATAGATTGAGTAGAGAATACAGTGTACCAGAAGAGAACATTGGGTTGTTTTCTTACCATAAAATTTGTCATGGTTTCCTGTTGCAGAAGGAAATGAAATCTATGTGGCCTTGAATACCACATAAGTAGAGTAAGTATCATTGTGTGTGCGAAGCAGTATGGCTTCACAAGCTTCTCACATATTTAATTGATCATGATATGGATCCTATGATGATAACCAAAGTTGTGTTTAAATCTCTTCTTGAACCCAGTTTTTCATGATAGATCGAAACATGTTGAGACAAAACATCATTATATCAAAGATATGATACAGAGGAAAATAGTACACATGTAGTACCTCCCTACACATGAGCAGATTGCAGATGTCTTCATCAAACTAACTTGGTAAAGAATACCTCCCTCGTTGAGAGGGAGTGTTGATGAATAGAGTCAAGACAAAATTCAAAGTACATCCATGCGAGACTTGGCATGATGAAGAATGTCTCCCTAGATGATAGGGAATGTTGATGATTGCAGCTATGTGAGACATTATCTAGCTTACAAACCTGAGAGGGGTGTGTGGTTCCTATCTGAGACAGATTAGGAACGTAGAGATGGCGTCCTCCTTACAGGGAGTTGATAAGAACTCAAGATGATTATCCTATGTAACGCAGTGAGAAAGGAGATCTGTAGAGTTGGACATGTATGTGGATGAGCACCAGGTGAACGTGTGAAATCCCAAAGTGTTGGGTGCATCGTCATGAGAAAATAAATGAAGATGGTGTATTATCCTTCTCTAAGCAAAAGAGTTGACGAGAAACTCCAGATGACTCTAATGTTTAATGCAGTGGGAAATAAGATATTTTGAGTGGACGTGCCTGTGGACGAGCATAGGTGAACATGATCCTAGTGGTTGAGCACTAGTGAAGAAGTGGTTCTTCTATGTAATGCAGTGATCCATACATATGGACATCCCTATGGATGTACCCCTAGTGGATAACCACTAGTGGGTGTATAATATCCCTTCATATATTGTTCAAGAGTCAAACCTTCCTGTAACCCTAATTGTAATGTAAAAGATAATTAATCTGGTTAAATATTAATTATATTCTGAGCTAGTGAGGTCAGCCCTTTTGTGCCAATAGACACTTTTGTTGACAGGTTCAGTCTAGTATAAGTAAAGGTAAATTCCCCATTGAGGAATCATATCTTTCATGTGAGTTTGGAAATTTCAAAAAGTACACCTTCTTGGGAAAAGTGTGCACCTCTCTTGGGTGCTAGTTTTCTAGGGTTTGAGAACCCTCTTGTGTACTAGGTTTCATTGGTGGTGAAAGTCTCTCTCTTGAATAATATAACAAATAATTTGGCTGGGTTTTCTTCCCTTGTTGAGAAGGGTTTCCTAGGATACTTATTGTGTTCTTGTGCATGGTGTTTCTTCTTGTGATCTTGGTTGTTGCAACATTATTGTTTATGATTAAGTTAAATGATAAAATGGAATGAATTCATGCTTAACCTTGCTCATTGAAAAATCAACATGGTATCAGAGCATAGATCTTGAAGAACACATTGCACAACTACAATCTCTTACCAGTCATCCCCCTTCTTTTGCAGAACCGTACGACCCTCCTAGGGTTCCCAAAAAATTCCCATATGAACCTCTTCAATTGGGTGTTTCATCGCCTAAAACTTGGATGTTGAGGAAAAATTTGGCATAGGAGAGTACAACCTTCTCCAGGGTACCTCCAGAGACTCTCAGAATGAAATTTCGATCATTTTGAAATATTGGCCCTAGGGTTTCTAGGGTTTCACTAATTTCTACAGAAATTTCAGAATTAGGGTTTTCCCAACACATTGAAGAAGCTCTTCAACTCACCAGTGTTCTCCTATATTTCAAAGGATTATTTTTGGAAGTCATAATTCCAACAAAACCTAAAAGTGCTTGCCTAGCCTAGTCGTTATGTTTTCTAGCCCAATTGACAAGGATTTGTGAAGAATCTAAAATTATGATGAACATACCTATGATAAAATATAAGCTTGATGGATCAAGAAACTTCAAGTTCCTGGAAGAAAATACTTCAGAGGAAGACTTATTGTGGGTGATACAAAACGGTGACACTATGACTACCCTCTTCATGAAGATCTCAAGAGGACAAAGACCGACCAAGTGCCATTGGAGAAATCATATCAGCACCCTCAGGTATGCACTTGTATATATATTATTTGTATCATTGTCATGAGAGAAATTTCAAGAGGAAGGAACCTTATTGTTGAAGTCATGGATCCAGAGGGATATCAATGCAGTTAGAAGAACAACACACTGGAATTGAAGACCCCAGGTTTGATTGTTGTAATTTTCATTCCTCTAAACCTATATTTCTAAAGTTTGCTACATTACAAGTAGGTGTTGTAGCTGTGACAACAATCCTTAAATTATTTTGACTCTAGATATGTACGCATTATTCTCCTTTAGGAGATATTGTTGTTTTGGTTCCTCTTGTTTTCTTGTTCTAGATAGGTTAACAATAAAGGAAGATGTTTATCCTTCAGAGGGAGGCACTTGACTCAGAGGGAGTCAAAACTATTTGAGAAAGAAGAGGAATATAACTATCATTGAAGAAACTAATGCAATAATGCATGATCAGAATCCTTCTATGATTCTATGGGAAAAATCATGCATCACACAGTATATGTTCAGAACAAGAATTTTCACTAGACTTTTATAAACATAACTCCCTAAGAAACCTTCACCAGAGTGAATCCTGAGATTGAACACTTCATGATATTTAGGTGCCCAGTGTATTTTCATGTACCCAAGGAGAAGAAGTCCAAACCTGATCCTTCAGGGAGAAAGGATACATTTATGGGATAACAGTGAATCTCCAAAGACATTGCAGATCGACATCCTTGTTTAGAGACAAATTGAGACAAGCAAAGATGTTGTCCTTGAAGAAGAGATGGCCTTTCAAAAATATAGCGAATCTCATATGGATATTGATAGTGCGACAATGCCTTCTCCCCCTTTAGCCGTTCAGAGGGAGGCAGACATTATTCCAGTTGATACAGTTTCTCCAATTGATATGTTCAGAGATATTGCAGTAGGGCATAAAAGGTCTTCCTAGGCTCACACTACAGGAGGAAGAGAAACATACAAGCCTCTCAAGGTAGATCTTGAGAGAGAAAAGATATTTTTCGAGATACTCTTCAGCCATAAGACACATCATTGATTATGATCCTTCTTGCCATAGAGAAGCAACATGAGAACAAGTATGTCAAGATGACATAACAAAAGAATACTAGTATATCTTAAAATAATGATGTATAAGATATTGTTCAGAGACCATAAGGGAAGTTTGTGATGACTTCCAAGTGGATCTATAAGATCAAGCATGCAGCTGATAGAAGTGTCGAGAAATGCAAAGCAAGATCTATAACCAAAGGTTTCTCACAAATAGGGGGAGTTGTCTATGATGAGAAACTTGATCCAATAAGACCAATACACTTACATCCGTACTACCATCCATGAATTGGAAACTATATCAGATGAATGTATTCTTGATGAGTCTAGGTCTCACCAAGAGTATTATTGATCCAAAACCAATATTACTACAGTGTTGGTGACAAGAGCCTAATTTTTGATAACCTATTCAGAAATCCTTCTTGTTGAAAAAAAGAAAGCCTTGACATTTGATATTTGAGATGAAGGATCTGGGTATGATGCACTACTTCTTGGGACAAGAAGTATGACAGAGGACCAATGACATTTTCCTAAGTCAAGGAAAATATACAGTGGGAATATTAAAGAAGTTCAGTATGACAGAATGCAAAACCACCGTGATGGATTTGAAGAAAATGAATGATGATGCTTCAAATGAGAGTGATCCATAGATGATTGGGCCATTGATGTACCTGGCTAACACAAAACCTGATTCATGCCTTGTAATGAATGTACTTAGATAATCCATGAGCCAGCCGAGACTGACTCACTTGATAGCAGTAAAGCATATATTTAGATATGCCCCCAGTGTAAACTTGAGTTTGCAAGATGTGAAGATCCACATTGATAAAAGAATACAGTGGACCAGAAGAGAACATCCGGTTGTTTTCTTACCATTAAAGTTGTCATGGTTTCCTGTTGCAGGAGGAAATGCAATCTTTGTGGCCTTGAACACCACAGAAGCAGAGTATGTATCATTGAGTGTGCGAAGCATTATGGCTTCACAAGCTTCTGACAGATTTACTTGATCATGAGATGGATCCTACGATGATAACCAAAGTTGTGTGTAAAGCTCTTTGAGAACCCAGTGTTTCATGATAGATCAAAACATGTTGAGATAAAACATAATTATATCAGAGATATGATACAGAGGAAAATAGTACACATGTAGTACCTTCCTACACATGAGCAGATTGAGATGTCTCCACCAAACTAACTTCGTAAAGAATACCTCCCTATTTGAGAGGGAGTGTTGATGACTATAGCGAAGAAAAAATTCAAAGTACATCCGTGTGAGACTTGGCATGATGCAGAATGCCTCCCTAGCTGAGAGGGAGAGTTGATGATTGCATCTATGTGAGACATTATCTAGCTTATAAACCTGAGAGAAAGCCCCTGAGAGGGGTGTGTGGTTCCTATATGAGACAGAGATGGAACGTAGAGATGGCCTCCTCCTTACAGGGATTTGAGAAGAACTCCATATGTTTCTCCTGTGTAACGCAGTGAGAAAGGATATTTGCATAGTTGGGCATGCCCATGGCTGAGCACAAGGTGAATGTGTGAAATCCCAAAGTGTTGGGTGAATCACCGTGAGAACAGAAATGAATATGGTGTATTATCCTTCTCTGAACAGAAGAGTTGACAAGAAGCTCTAGATGACTCTCCTATGTAATGCAGTGGGAAAGAAGATTTGTTGAATGTGTGTAATTGTGGACGAGCACAGGTGAACTTGATCCTAGTGGTTGAGCACTAGTGAAGAAGTGGTTCTTCTGTGTAATGCAGTGAGCCAGAGATATGGACATCCCTATGGATGTGCCCCTAGTGGATGAGCACTAGTGGGTGTATAATATCCCTTCCTATATTGTTCAAGATTCAGACCTTCCTATAACTATAATTGTAATGTCAAGGATATAGGTCGGCCCCACCTTACTATGATTAATAATAAATGTAAAAGATAATAAATATGGTTAAATATTTATTATATTGTGAGCTAGTGAGGTCAGCCATTTTGTTCCTATAGACACTTTTGTTGACAGGTTCAGTCTAGTATAAGTAAAGGTAAATTCCCCATTGAGGAATCATATCTCTCATGTGAGTTTGGAAATTTCAGCAAGTACACCTTCTTGGGAAAGGTGCGCACCTCTCTTGGGCGCTAGTCTTCCAGGGTTTGAGCACCCTCTTGTGCTAGGTTTTATCGGTGGTGAAGGTATCTCTCTTGAAGAATATAACAAAGGATTTGGTTGGGTTTTCTTCCCTTGTTGAGAATGATTTCCCAGGATAATTCTTGTGTTCATGTGCATGGTGTTTCTTCTTGTGATCTTGGTTGCTGCAACATTATTGTTTATGGTTAAGTTAAATGATAAAATGGAATGAACTTCATGCTTAAACTTGATCATTGAAAAATCAACATGGTATCAGATCATAGGTCTTGAGGAAACCATTGCACAACTACAAGATTTTACCATTCATCCCCCTTCTTTTGCAAAACCGTATGACCCTCCTAGGGTTCCTAGAAAATTTGCATACGACCATATTCTTTTGGGTATTTCAACCACTAAACCTTGGAAGTTGAGGAAAATTTTGGCATAGGAGAGTATGGCCTTCTCTAGTGCACCTCCAGAGACTCTTAGAATGAAATTCTGAGCATTTTGAAATTTTGGCCCTAGGGTTTCTAGGGTTTCGCTAATTTCTACAGAAATTTCAGAATTAGGGTTTCTGAAACTCATTGAAGGAGCTCTTCATCTCACTAGTGTTATCCTATATTTCAAAGGCTTATTTTTGGCAGTCATAAGTCCAAAAAAACCTAAAAGTGCTAACCTAGCCTAGTTGTCAGGTTTTCTAGCCCAGTCGACAAGGATTTGTGATGAATCTAAAATTATGAGGAACATACCTATGATGAAAGATAAGATTGATGGATCAAGAAACTTCAAGTTTTTGGAAGACAAGACTTCAGAGGAAGACTTATTGTGGGTGATAAAAAACAGTGACACTATGACTATCCTCTTCATGAAGATGTCAAGAGGACAGACATCAGCCAAGTGTCATTGGAGAAGTCAATAAACTTGAGTTTGCAAGATATGCAGATACAGATTGAGAAGAGAATACAATGGACCAGAAGAGAACATACAGTTGTTGTCTTACTATAAAAGTTGTCATGGTTTCCTGTTGTAGCAGGAAATGACATCTTTGTGGCCTTAAACACTATAGAAGCAGAGTATGTATCATTGAGTGTGAGAAGCAGTATGGTTTCACAAGCTTCTGACAGATATACTTGATCGTGAGATGGATCCTATGATGATAACCTAAGTTGTTTGTAAAGCTTTTCAAGAATCCAGTGTTTCATGATAGATAGAAACATGTTTAGATAAAACATCAATATATCTGAGATATGATGCAGAGGAAAATAGTACACCTGTAGTACCTTCCTACACATGAGCAGATTGCAGACGTCTTAACCAAACTAACTTGGTAAACAATACGTCCCTAGTTGAGAGGGAGTGTTTATGACTATAGCCAAGTCAAAATTCAAAGTACATCCGTGAGAGACTTGGCATAATGAAGAATGCCTCCCTAGCTAAGAGGGAGTGTTGATGATTACAGCTATGTGAGACATTATCCAGCTTACAAACCTGAGAGAAATCCTCTGAGAGGGGTGTATGGTTCCTATCTGAGACAAAGTGGGAACGTAGAGATGGCCTCCTCCTTACAAGGAGTTGAGAAGAAATCCAGATGATTCTCCTGTGTAACACAATGAGAAAGGAGATCTGTAGATTTGGATGTGCCTGTGGCTGAGCACAAGGTGAACGTGTGAAATCCCAAAGTGTTGGGTGCATCGTCATGAGAACATAAATGAAGATGGTGTATTATCCTTCTTTGAGTAGAAGAGTTGACTAGAAACTCCAAATGAATCTCCTGTGTAATGCAGTGGCAAAGAATATTTGTTGAGTGGATGTTCTTGTGGATGAGCACAAGTGAACGTGATCCTAGTGGTTGAGAACTAGTGAAGAAGTGGTTCTTCTGTGTAATGCAGTGAGCCAGAGATATGGACATCCCTATGGATGTGCCCCTAGTGGATGAGCACTAGTGGGGGTATAATATCCCTTCCTATATTGTTCAACAGTCAGACTTGCATGTAACCCTAATTGTAATGTAAAGGGTATAGGTCGGCCCCACCTTAATGTGATTAATAATAAATGTAAAAGATAATTAATCTAGTTAAATATTAAATATATTGTGAGCTAGTGAGGTCGGCCCTTTTGTTCCAATAGACACTTTCTTTGATAGTTTCAGTCTAGTATAAGTAAAGGTAAATTCCCCATTGAGGAATCATATATTTCATGTGAGTTTGGAAATTTCAGCAAGTACGCCTTCTTGGGAAAAGTGCACACCTGTCTTGGGCACTAGTCTTCTAGGGTTTGAGCATCGTCTTTTGTGCTAGGTTTTATTGGTGGTGAAGGTCTCTCTCTTGAAAAATATAACAAATGATTTAGTTGGGTTTTCTTCCCTTGTTGAGAAGGGTTTCCCAGGATACTTCTTGTGTTCTTCTGCATGGTGTTTCTTCTTGTGATCTTGGTTGTTGCAATATTATTTTTTATGGTTATGTTAAATGCTAAAATAGAATGAACTTCATGCTTAACCTTGCTCATTGAAAAATAAACATGGTATTAGAGCATAGGTCTTGAATAAACCATTGCACAACTACAAGCTCTTACCAGTCATCCCCCTTCTTTTGCAGAACCATACGACCCTCCTAGGGTTCCCAAAAAAAATCCTTACGACCATCTTCTTTTGGGTGTTTCATCCTCTAAAACTTGGACGTTGAGGAAAATTTTGGCATAGGAGAGTACGTCCTTCTCCAGTGCACCTCCAAAGACTCTCAGAATGAAATTCTGAGCATTTTGAAATTTTGGCCCTAGGCTTTCTAGGGTTTCGCTAATTTCTACAGAAAATTCATAATTAGGGTTTCTGCAACCCATTGAAGGAGATCTTCAGCTCACCAATGTTCTCCTATATTTCAAAGGCTTATTTTTGGTTTTCATAAGTCCAAAAAAACCTAAAAGTGCTAGCCTAGCCTAGCCGTTAGGTTTTTCTAGCCCATTTGAAAAGGATTTGTGAAGAATCTAAAATTATGATGAACATACCTATGATGAAAGATAATCTTGATGGATAAAGAAACTTTAAGTTCCTGGAAGACGAGACTTCAGAGGAAGAATTATTGTGGGTGATACAAAATGGTGGCACTATGACTACCCTCTTCATGAATATGTCAAGAGGACAGAGATCAGCCAAGTGCCATTGGAGAATCATATCAGCACCCTCAGGTATACACTTGTATATGTATTATTTGTATCATTGTCATGAGAGAAATTGTAGGAGGAAGGAACCTTCTTGCTAAAGTCATGGATCCAAAGGGATATCGGTGCATTCAGAAGAACAACACACTGGAAGTGAAGACCTTGGGTTTGATTGTTGTAATTGTCATTCCTCTAAACTTATATTTCTAAAGTTTTCTACATTACAAGTAGGTGTTGTAGCTATGACAACAATCCTTAAATTATTTTGATTCTAGAGATGTACTCATTATTCTCCTTTAGGAGATATTATTGTTTTGGTTCCTCTTGTTTTCTTGTTTCATATAGGTTAACAAAAAAGGAAGATGTTTATCTTTCAGAGGGAGACACTTGACTCAGAGGGAGTCAAAACTGTTTGAGAAAGAGGAGGAATAGAACTATCATTGAGGAAAATAATGCAATAATACATTATTAGAATCCTTCTATGATTCTATCGGAAAAAGTATGCATCACACAATATATGTTCAGAACAAGAGTTTTCACCAGACTTTGAAAAACATAACTCCCGAAGAAACCTTCACCGGAGTGAAGCCTGAGATTGAACACTTCAGGATCAGACATATACTTATTACTTATTGATGCTAAAAAGGCCCGGAGGCCTCATTTTAATGGGATCAAACAAATGTGTGGAGCCGCCACATCTCTTCTCATAGATTAGCTACCACCATTCGAGTAAGATTGTTTGATTCTGCATTTTACAATTTCAGCAGATTTCTTTATTGAATACAAGTTTAGTTTCATTGTATCTCTGTTATTGTTCTTTCTATATTTGTGTTAATGTTATAGATCTGTTTTTCATTTAATTATTCTTACAAATCCAGATTAGTGGTATCATAGTGGTCTACTCTTCATTTGTTTTTCTGTGCGTGTCCCCAACAAGTTCAGGGTATAAGCAGTTGGGACTCGAACCAGTTGAGACTTTGCAAGATCAGCCTCGCCAAACCCAATGGTTTCCCATGGGGGAAGAAAAAAGAGATGATGGGCCTGGATATCCCTTTAAACTATTGCTCAAGGAATCCATCGCATGATAGAGGAACAAGATGATGGATAGCTTTGTGAAAGTCCTTCGACGATTGCCAACAGGCGACACATATTTCTCGAGCAGAAGCGCCACCCACTTCAAGCTACAGATCAATTTTGATATTCCTATATTTGAAGGTCAAGAATATGCAGATGTTGTAGACAAATGGTTAAACATTCTAGAAGGGTATTTGTCTATCCATAACTTTTCTGATAGAGAAAATATTACATTTGCGCTCCTTAAAGATGTCCCCCATGTCAAATATTGATGGGACATTTTATGTGAGCAAAAGGAAACAAAAGGATATACATTATTTGTAGTCACACCCACTCGGGGTTCTTTCAGGGATGTTACAAAGGAACAATACTACCTTGTTGGAAATTATGACGACTTATATACAAGATGGACCACATTGCGGCAGGAAAGGGACAAAAGGTTAGTTGAAGGATAGGAGGTCTCATCACGAGCCGACCTATCACATCCATGGATATCTAGTGGTAGGAAATTGTCATCATCTATTCACCAAACCAGGGAAATGGCTCTCGAATGCATGGCTAAGAGAAAGGGGGTCTCATCACAAGCCAACCTTCTCATTTCCATTAGGTATTTGTGGGTGAAATTTCCACCACCTAGTCACCATGCTAGGGCAGTGACCTTCAATCTCTCCTTATGCTATATTGAAAGAAAATAAAGAAATAAGGATAAAAGGAAATTGATGGGCTTGGAAAAAGTGCATTATGGACGAAGGTACCACACACCCTCTACAAAGGCACACGTGAATGAGACACTACGACCCCTTGTATGTCATGAGCCCTATACCCACTAATTCTTGACTCCTATCACCTCATCCACTTTACATGGCTTAGAGAAGGATCTCTTGGAATCTCTCCTTGACCTAGGAAAATACCTACCCAATAGGACACCTTGTCAACCCTCCCATACTTACTCTTGACAAGTCACATAGTGTCTTTGAGTTGTTAATTGTTTAATATAGCGATATTTGATGCACATTCTTAGATGGCTTATTTATTGATTGGATCCACTTATCATGATGTTATGACTTGAGATCCTTTGAGGGTGTGTTCATTTGTCTTTGCAGGACCTAGCTGGTGGACAGTGTTTGGAGAAAAAACCTAGCTTGGGCTTCGATGAGGCTACAAGCCCACAGGTTGGATGCCAGGGGCCCATATGCTAGATGAGATAGAGATGACTTGGATGACCTTGATGATGATTTGGACAGCCTAGCCCACCCATTACTTTCCAAATAATTTTCCAAGAGGGTAAACACGTTCCATTTTTTAGCTTGACGACATGATCCTGGGGGCTAGGGCATGGTGGTGAGGTGCCACTCTTTGATACGTGGACGTTTGAGGAGAAGGGTATTCATCATGATATGAGTGCCTAGATGCTTGACAAATGGCCTTTGGAGGCCCATCCATGCTTCTCCAACACCAACGACTTCCTCAAAGTGGAAAAACGTCCCCTAAAGGGGTGACGTCCTCCTAATTAGGGTTTAATTTGTGCAAAAAGTGAAATTTTAATTGAATTGTTTAATATTGATTTGTTATGGGGGAAAAGTTATGGTTTTCAACCCCTAATGTTGTGTTTTACCCCTTAATTTTTGGACAAGCTATGTTAGCTACATTTTTTATAAATAGAGATCATAAGATCTCATTTTAAACATAACTCTCCCTCTTGTGAGAGGCCTTGGTCTGAAATTTTCGGCTATCTTGGATATTTTATCTCTTTTTCATTTTTGTATGGATATACTTATGAATGGTTGATGCAAGAAGTGATGCACTAGACTTGGTAGGCTTTTCTATTGCTATTGTGGTGGATTATCTTGGCATTTTCCCTTGAATTGGTATGTTTATTTAATTTATTGATATCATTTGTTTTGAGTCAAGGTTATTGTTCTGGGAAAAAGGTGGGATGTATAAGGGAATACATCCCCACCTTATGCTTCATCACTTTATGCTTCATCTTATTGCTTTAACAAGGGTTTGCTAAGAGAAGTATAAGGGCATACACCCTCTTAGCTTAAACCCTAGCCTAGAGAAAATTGTATTGGGAAGTAAAATGGATTAATCCCCCAAGGAGATAGCTTCTCTAAACTACTTTTTATTCCATTAACCCAATAGTAAAGGCACTAGTCATACTTTGTTGCATTGGAGATATAAAATCATTACCTTGGGAAACACAATTTTCAGTCTTTTGAAAGGTCTCTTGCTTGAAGTTGATTTGTCTCATTGAGAGGAGTATTCCCCCACTAGGGCATCCCATATCTCCCACTATTCTAATTGTTGTTACAAAATTTAACCTACAGCCATTAGATCTGCATAACCCTAGCTACTAATACTCTAATAACTCCTAAACTAACCCTAGACTAGCTCTCTAACTTTGCCCATTTCCTCTACTAACTAGGATGCATATTTTAAGCTAATTCTTGGCACTTTTCCATGGTTAACTTTGATGTTGCATTTCACTGAATTATACAGCCATAAGGATGAAATTTTCTGCAGAAAATACATGTATACAACAGCCACCTTTTCTTGGTTCTTAAGTGCCAATTTTCAACTTATATTCATTGCTAAGTTTGATGTTGATTTGCCTAACTAGTCCAGATATTTATATGTTGATTTTAGATTTTTTATTTGCTGATATAAACTGATGTCTACTGCTGCAAATTAGGGACAACAAGGTTAACTTGTTGATACAACTAACATCTATCATTGCAAAGTGTATTTTCTTGTGTCTCGAGCAAGTACAATCATCCAGAGAAGTACTATACCTGTCGGGAAACAATTACTTGACTTAAAAGAAATCTCTCCCTACCTTTTATTCCACTTAGATTTGACCTGTAGGGGTTTCACTTCCACTTCCCTCCATTTCCATCTCAATCCCCCTAGGGTCATTGGTATCGCCTCCCTAGAGTGACTTAGTCACCCTTGAAATGCAGGACCTACATCGAGGTGAGATTGGGTGTAGGAGTCCCAAGTTGTAGAACTTGTTTTGTGTTTGGGTCGGGCTTTGCCCAATCTACAACTTGTGTTATAACAGGCATGACACTATTCTTATTTGGGTTCATTTTAATTCGACGATCCAATATTTGTTTAAATTCACAATTTAATCGATTGAATTACATATTCACATGATCGCATAAATGGATTTAACAACCTCGAAAGCCCCTAACAACTAGATTATGCAATCTATACATTTAATATTTGCAATTTCATCAAACAAAAATCATTTTAGTCAAATTTCCCTAAAAATTACCAATTTAATTTCCTATTATTTCGTCGAATGAAAAAGAGTGAAAATATTGATTTGTTGCCTATTGCCTAAATAATTAATTTAAAATTTTCGCTATGAAGAAGTAATATTTTGATAAACAAAACAAAGAGTTATTATAACCTTTAGTGAATTTTATGGATTGGACCTCTCCTTAAGGTAACATTATGGACCTTTTTAAGTGGAAAGACTATTAGATCATCATTTCTAAGATTTTGACACTTTAGTAAATGTTTTCTTGAGAAAATGAAGTTGAGTGTGATGCATAGAGCAATATTAATTATTATTAGTTATTGATATAAGAGCATTAATGAAGGAGCAAGATAACATACCAACAATTTGTCCATTTTTTTATTCAGATACAACATAATCTAACAATTCAATCTTTGTTGAAATTCACCATTAAATCAATTAAAATCGTAGATTTTGATTCCATTTGTTAATTCAACAACCTTGAAAACCCCTACTACACATAGATTATGTAATCTATGGATTTGATATTTGCAATTCAATCAAACAAAAAGATTTGTTGTCCCCTCTTTTAAATATTTCTTGATTACGTTATATTTGTTACACAAAAAATGGTGCAACTTTTGACTCGTCTTGTGCCTTTATGAAATATTTAATTAATAACACAAATAATAGGAAAATGCAAGGAATATCATTAAGTCAAGTTAAATATGAAAGAAAGGACATATACATCACACAAATAACAACGTATTAAAGAGAGTAAAAGGTGCAAATATTACAAATCTTACATATACAATGACTTCAAAACAATCTTAATTTGGAATATAATATCAATAAAAAGATATTTATGTAACTTAGATGATAAAAAGTTGCAATAAGTATGTACATCATATGACACTACAAAGAAAATAGGCTTTTGTAGAGGTTTTAGTGGAGGTATTTAGTGTTAGTGGATTGAACATAATTATCAAAAAACCTCCATTGATGAAAGAAAATATTTTTGCATAGGTATCAGCAGGGGTTTATTATAACTAAAAAACCTAGGCGATTGGAGGTTTTTTTTGTTGGTATTTCACATATAATACAATATTGGTGGATCCATGTATATGATGCATCGATGCATAATGTATATTCTAAATCACCTGTGCGCTTTATATTGTTAAGCATCAGTACACCTTCTATTGTTAAGCACCAGTGCAGTATATATCATTGTGCATTGTGGAAACCTAGTTACAATGATGGTAATGGTTACAATAATGATAAAGGTAATTATATCATTGAAGTTAATGTTATCGCACAATATTTACTTTCCCAAATCCCAAGGAAATTAAGGGATATTGGTGTAACAAACATGATATCTTATCACTGTCACCTTTATAGAAAATCCCCACTTTTTAGGGATAGGCAGGGTCTACCCCAGGGGAGGCATCCCCGATAACCTATGTTGATGATTACAACTATGTGATACATTCTTCAGCTTACAAACCTGAGATAAATCCCCAGAGAGGGGTGTGTGGTTCCTATCTGAGATAGAGCAGGAACATAGAGAAAAAACACAAGACTTGACTTCTGATTTTTGAGACAAAGGATCTGAGTATCATGCACTACTTCTTGGGACAAGAAGTATGAGAGAGGACCAATGATATTTTCCTAATTCAAGGAAAATATACAATGGGAATATTAAATAAGTTCAGTATGACAGAATGCAAAACCACCATAATGGATTTGAAGAAAATGAATGATGATGCTTTAGACGAGAGTGATCCACAGATGATTGGGCCATTGATGTACCTGGATAACACCAAACCTAATTCATTCCTTGTAATGAATGTACTTAGACAATCCATGAACCATCCAAGACAGACTCACTTGATACCAGTAAAGCATATATTGAAATATGCGCCCAGTGTAAAATTGAGTTTGCAATATATGCAGATACAGATTGAGTAGAGAATACAGTGGACCGGAAGAGAAAATATAGTTGTTGTCTTACCATAAAAGTTGTCATGGTTTCCTGTTGTAGCAGAAAATGGAATCTATGTGGCCTTGAACACCATAGAAGCAGAGTAAGTATCATTGAGTGTGTGAAGCAGTATGGCTTCACAAGCTTCTGACAGATTTACTTAATCATGAGATGGATCCTATGATGATAACCAAAGTTGTTTTTAAAACTCTTCGAGAACCCAGTGTTTCATGATAGATCAAAACATGTTGAGATAAAACATCATTATATTAGAGATATGATACAGAGGAAAATAGTACACATGCAGTACCTTCCTACACATGAGCAGATTGCAGACATCTTCACCAAAATAACTTGGTAAAGAATAACTCCCTAGTTGAGAGGGAGTGTTGATGACTATAGCCAAGACAAAATTCAAAGTACATCCGTGTGAGACTTGGCATGATGAAGAATTCCTCCCTAGATAAGAGGGAGTGTTGATGATTGCATCTATGTGAGACATTATCCAGCTTAAAAACCTGAGAGAAATCCCTTGAGAGGGGTGTATGGTTCCTATCTGAAACGGAGCAGGAACGTAGAGATGGTCTCCTCCTTACAGGGAGTTGATAAGAACTCAAGATTATTCTCCTGTGTAACATAGTGAGAAAGGATATTTGTAGATTTGGACATGTATGTGGCTGAGCACAAGGTGAATGTATGAAATCCCAAAGTGTTGGGTGCATCGTCATGAGAAGAAAAATGAAGATGGTGCATTAGCCTTCTCTAAGCAGAAGAGTTGACAAGAAACTCCAGATGACTCTCCTGTGTAATGCAGTGAGAAAGAATATATGTTGAGTGGATGTGCCTGTGGACGAGCACAGGTGAACGTGATCCTAGTGGCTAAGCACTAGTGAAGAAGTGGTTCTTCTGTGTAATGCAGTGAGACAGAGATATGGACATCCATATGGATGTGCCCCTAGTGGATGAGCACTAGTGGGTGTATAATATCCCTTCCTATATTGTTCAAGAGTCAGACCTTCCTATAACCCTAATTGTAATGTAAAGGGTACAAGTCAGACCCACCTTAATGTGATTAATAATAAATGTAAAAGATAATTAATCTGGTTAAATATTAATTATATTGTGAGCTAGTGAGGTCGGCCCTTTTTTTCCAATAGACACTTTTTTTGACAGGTTTAGTCTAGTATAAGTAAAGGTAAATTCCCCATTGAGGAATCATATATTTCATGTGAGTTTGGAAATTTCAACAAGTACACCTTCTTGGGAAAAGTGCACACCTCTCATGGCCGCTAGTCTTCTAGGGTTTGAGCACCCTCTTGTGTGGTAGGTTTTATTGGTGGTGAAGGTCTCTCTCTTGAATAATATAACAAAGGATTTGGTTGGGTTTTCTTCCCTTGTTGAGAAGGGTTTCCAAAGATACTTCTTGTGTTCTTTTGCATGGTGTTTCCTCTTGTGATCTTGGTTGCTGCAACATTATTGTTTATGGTTAAGTTAAATGATAAAATGCAATGAACTTTATGCTTAACCTTGCTCATTGAAAAATCAACATGGTATCAGAGCACGGGTCTTGAAGAACCCATTTCACAACTACAAGCCCTTACCAGTCACCCCCTTCTTTTGCATAAACGTACAACCCTCCTAGGGTTCCCAACAAATTGCCATATGACCCTCTTCTTTTGGGTGTTTCATCCCCTAAAACTTGGATGTTGAGGAAAAATTTGGTATAGGATATTACGGCCTTCTCAAGCACACCTCCAAATACTCTTAGAATGAAATTCCGAGCATTTTGAAATATTGGCCCTAAGGTTTCTTTGGTTTCGCTAATTTCTTCAGAAATTTCAGAATTAGGGTTTTTGCAACTCATTGAAGGAGCTCTTCAGCTCACCAGTTTTCTCCTATATTTCAAAGGATTATTATTGGAAGTCATAATTCCAACAAAACCTAAAAGTGTTTGCCTAGCCTAGTCATTTGGTTTTCTAGCCCAGTTGACAAGCATTTGTGAAGAATCTAAAATTATGATGAACATACCTATGATGATAGATAAGCTTGATGGATCAAGAAACTTCAAGTTCCTAGAAGACAAGACTTCAGAGGAACACTTATTGTGGGTGATACAAAACGGTGACACTATCACTAACCTCTTCATGAAGATGGCAAGAGGACAAAGATCAGCCAGGTGCCATTGGAGAAATCATATCAGCACCCTCAGGTATGCACTTGTATATATATTATTTGTATCATTGTCATGAGAGAAATTGCAGGAGGAAGGAACCTTCTTGCTGAAGTCATGGATCCAGAGGGATCTCGGTGCATTTAGAAGAACAACACACTGGAAGTGAAGACCCCAGGTTTGATTGTTGTAATTGTCATTCCTCTAAATCTATATTTATAAAGTTTTCTACATTACAAGTAGGTGTCGTAGATGTGACAACAAGCCTTAAATTATTTTGATTCTAGAGATGTACTCATTATTCCCCTTTAGGAGATATTCTTGTTTTGGTTCCTCTTGTTTTCTTGTTCAAGACAGGTTAACAATAAAGGAATATGTTTATACTTCAGAGGGATCCACTTTACTAAGAGCTAGTCAAAACTATTTGAGAAAGAGGAGGAAGAGAACTATCATTGAGGAAATTAATGCAATAATGCATGATCAGAATCCTTCTATGATTCTATGGGCAAAATCATGCATCACATAGTATATGTTCAGAACAAGAGTTTTCACCGGACTTTGAAAAACATAACTCCCGAAGAAACCTTCACCGTAGTGAAGCCTGAGATTGAACACTTCATGATATTTGGGTTCCCAGTGTATTTTCATGTACCCAAAGAGAAGAAGTCCAAACCTGATCCTTCATGGAGAAAGGCTACATTTATGGGATAACAATGAATCTCTGAAGACATTCCAGATTGACATCCCTGGTCAGAGACAAATTGAGACAAGAAGAGATGTTGTCCTTGAAGAATAGATATCCTTTCAAAAATCCAGAGAATCTCATATGGAGATTGATAGTGAGACAATGCCTTCTCCCCCTTTAGCAGTTCAGAGGGAGACAGACATTATTCCAGCTGATCCAGTTCCTCCAGTTGATATGTTCAAAGATATTGCAGTAGGGCATAAAAGGTCTTCCTAGGCTCACCCTACAGGAGGCAAAGAAACATACAAGCCTGTCAAGGCACATCCCAAGAGAACAAAGATATTTTTCGAGATACTCTTCAACCATAAGACACATCATTGATTCTGAGCCTTCTCGACATAGATAAGCAACAGGAGAACAAGTATGGCAAGATGCCATAACATAAGAATACTAGTATATCTTAAAAGAATGATGTATAAGATATTGTTCAGAGACCATAAGGAAAGTTTGTGATGACTTCCAAGTGGATCTATAAGATCAAGAATGCAGCTGATAGAGGTGTCGAGAAATACAAAGCAATATCTATAGCCAAAGGTTTCTCACAAACAGCGGGAGTTATCTATGATGAGACACTTGATCCAATAAGACCAATAAACTTCCATCTGTACTACCATCCATGAGTTGGAAACTATATCATATGAATGGATTCTTGATGAGTATGGGTCTCACCAAGAGTATTTCTTATCCAAAATCTATATTACTACAGTGTTGGTGACAAGAGCCTAATTTTTTATAACTTATTCAGAAATCCTTGTTGTTGAAAAAACATAAGCCTTGACTTTTGATTTTTGAGATGATAGAGGACCAATGACATTTTCCTAAGTCAAGGAAAATATACAATGGGAATATTAAATAAGTTCAGTATGACAAAATGCAAAACCACGGTGATGGATTTGAAGAAAATGAACGATGATGCTTCAGACGAGAGTGATCCACAAATGATTGGGCCATTGGTGTACCTAGCTAACACCAAACCTGATTCATGCCTTGTAATGAATGTAGTTATACCATCCATGAGCCAGCCGAGACAGACTCTCTTGATAGAAGTAAATCATATATTGAGATATGCCCCCAGTGTAAACTTGAGTTTGCAAGATATGCAGATACAGATTGAGAAAAGAATACAATGAACCAGAAGAGAAGATCCAACTATTGTCTTACCATAAAAGTTGTCATGGTTTCTTGTTGCAGCAGGAAATGAAATCTTTGTGGCCTTGAACACAACAAAAGAAGAGTATGTATCATTGAGTGTGCGAAGCAGTATGGCTTCATAAGCTTCTGACATATTTACTTGATCGTGAGATGGATCCTATGATGATAACCAGAGTTGTGTGTAAAGATCTTCGAGAACCCAGTGTTCCATGATAGATCGAAACATGTTGAGATAAAATATCATTATATCAGAGATATTTTGTAGAGGAAAATAGTACACATGCAGTACCTTCCTACACATGAGCATATTGAGACGTCTTCACAAAACTAACTTGGTAAAGAATACCTCCCTAGTTGAGAGGGAGTGTTGATGACTACATCCAACACAAAATTCAAAGTATATATGTGCGAGACTTGGCAGGATGAAGAATGCCTCCCTAGTTGAGAGGGAGTGTTGATGATTGCATCTATGTGAAACATTATCCATCTTACAAACCTGAGATAAATCCCCTAAGAGGGGTGTGTGGTTCCTATCTGAGACAGAGCTGGAACGTAGAGATGGCCTCCTCCTTACAGGGAGTTGAGAAGAACTCCATATGATTCTCCTGTGTAACGCAGTGAGAAAGGAAATCTGTAGAGTTGGACGTGTCTGTGGTTGAGCACAAGATGAACGTGTGAAATCCCAAAGTGTTGGGTGCATCGTCATGAGAACAGAAATGAAGATGGTGTATTAGCCTTCTCTGAGCAGAAGAGTTGATGAGAAACTCCAAATGACTCTCACGTGTAATGCAGTGCGAAAGAAGTATTGTTGAGTGGACGTTCCTATGGATGAGCACAGGTGAACGTGATCCTAGTGGTTGAGCACTATTGAAGAAGTGGTTCTTCTATGTAATGTAGTGATCCAGAGATATGGACATCCCTATGGATGTTGTTATCACTCCAAGAAACTCTTTAGGGTTGTAGGCTAAATATGCTTGGTAACTTAAGAATTTTATAATTAGGTATGTTTGGATCAATGGGATAACTCAATGGCTAATGAGAAGAACAACTTATCATGCATTCGAATAAGACAGTGCTTTTAGAAATCAATGACCAGACAGAGTAATTTAAATAGGGTATGAAGAACACTAGTCTAGATAACCAAGTACAACAGTGTGTAGGGTCATACAAGATAGTAAGAATTCCTTTAATTCAAGTTCATGAGCTTAATAAGAAGATAGTAGTTCTTAGAAGCTGAGCTAAACTGAAATAAAGTACAGAATAATGAAGTACATGAATAAATCTGACATTGACAGCAAAAGAAGACTGTGATTCTATTATCAAGATAAGAGTCTTAGTACAAGAGCAAAATGTATCCAGGATTGAACCCCAGTCCTATGACTGAACCCCTTGAGTTCATCTTTTGTCTTCATCTTTATATCTTTACAATACAATTTTCAGATCCTAAAAGAATGGATCAGATATGCTAAAGATAGAAAGTCAAAACTAAATTACAAAAGATAAGGAATGATCCTCAAAATGAGGTCAATTCCACATTCCATGGTCTTCAGATGATGTAGAATCCCTATGCAGTGTAGATAAGGCTTCCAAGGTTGTTTGATGACTCTTGAGGAAAATGAAATTTGAATTTGCTAATTTTGGAAAAAAACCCTAATTCGTTGCCCCCAAAATAGGTACCAAAACCAACCTGAATACTTCTTCTAACAATTTTACACCAAAATTGGATCTTAGATCTGAATTTATAATTCAACATCTATCCATTAAAAGAGTTTTCAAGATATTTGGATCAATAAAACTTCGATCTGGACAAAATTTCACCAAATCTGGCCAGTGACAGGTTTCAGTAGTTAACACCAGGAAAAAATGGGTGTCTTAACTACCGAAAGCTCTGCTTTCGGTGGTTAATGAATAGTCGTCCTATTCGCCTAAACCATTGAAAGCTTAGCTTTGTCCAAAACTTCAAAATTGCAAAAATTGATTACCTTGATGCTTTACTGAGTGTTCATGGTTCTTTTGGTGATGCTCCTCCTCCTTTTACAGGGCTGGAAACCTCAATCTGTTGTGTAGGAGGCTTTGTTTCTTTCTCGAAGGAAGTAGCCATTTCTGCTAAGTGATATCTTATCTGATGGGTAACCATATGGATGTGGGTATGCAGGTTGTCCATATGCAGGCTGAGCAGGATAGGGAGCATACTCAACAGATGGTGGGACACCCTGGTCAATTCGAGACATGTTCTGCATACCAGGTGGTTGCATCACCCTTTCAAATAGTCCAAACTTCCCATCCACTTGTCCAATTCAACTTTGTGTTGTGTCTACATGCATGCACAAACCGTGCAGTAAACCCCATCCGACAAACAATTTAAAAAATTGGAGACAACTTCAAGTTCATCACTGCCAATAACACATGCAATAATAGAGAAGATACAAGCCAATGATACAATTATCACATCAAGTTGTCTGGATATTGAATTCATCTTGCAAGAGGAAGCGAGCATAAGCAACAGAGTTTCCAAAGAAACAAAAACCTTCGTGCACAGGCAAAGCTCAGGCCACCGAATTTCACCACAACTGTCACAACAGGGCATGTAATCGGCACATCAAACATATCTTGATACATGTCATTGTATAATGCTTGCTTCCACAGTAATAAGAAGCCCAAGGTTCACAAAATAATGAAAAACAACAGTAGGATGTATCCGCCTTGATTGTTTTCATGAGATCTGTGTGCCAAAGGTTGCGATATTGTTGGCGTTGTAGCATCTTCTCCACATACTCTTTCGACACCATCTGGGCTGATGTGATGCTAACACTGAACGTTTTGTCAAATTTCTGGTATCCCAGTAGATAGTGTTCTTGACACGAAATCGCAGAGAGGCCAGAGTACCACTTCCGAAAGAGTAGTGTTTAAGAAAATGAAGAGCCAGAGATTTTGAGCTCTCTAGAATCAACTGTAGTTGGCAATCACTTGTAGCATTGAGATCGTGGCCCAGAAGATTTTTTAATCAGTTTGTTTCTTGACAACTAATAGTTATGTGCTTTTGTGTGTTTCCATGAGTCACCTACCAGAAAGCATACTCATGCAAGCTTGGCGACATGTAAAAAACACTTGGTAGAGGTAGATGAAATCTTAGGCTCGGCGCAAATCCCCTTTTGTTCGTGGTTCTTTATATGCAACTCAATATTTAGATCTTCATATATCCTTATACTTTCAAATGAATTTGGCAGCTGGCCTCACCGTGGAACCATAGTATTTTAAAATCATTTACCCACAAATCCTTTTGACACCTGTATGAAATGCTCTGATAATTAAGAACAAACTGCAATTGGAATCTTCACACTGTTATCTATGTGTCAATACCCTCGACCATGATCGATGAGTCATATGGAACAAAGCTTGATGTTGCGCTGCGTTTTATGTTGTCTTGATTTTGACTCGAGGTTAGACTTGAGGACTCGGCTTTGGATTGGGCCTTATATGTCGACTTATAACATAAATCGGGACTTAACTTGTAGCTTGGGCATGTGATTGTGCACTAGACTTTGTGTTGAACGCACTTGATGTGTAGACCTGGAACTTGGCATATATGAACATATGGCTTGGCCTATGGGTCCCTAAAATTTTGGCTAAAAGCCATCAAAACCGAGAGGCTAGAATATAATTTTGGTATGACAAGACTCAAGACTTAGACATAAGAATTTAATCATGTATTTTTAATGTGATATGGTTTAGTTTTTAGGACTACTTCGACCACCCACCATTTTCATAACAAAGGTGCATATTGGCATTAATACAGCTAGGTTTATGAACTAGGTAACATTAATTTTGTATTTTGTGTATTGGAGGTCATAATGGTAGCTCCAAAGATATCTATGGGAAAAAATGATCAACAGGAGTTGATAAGGAAACTAGAAGTTTAAGACATTGGCCAAAGACTTGAAAGGAAAATGAATAAAACAGAGACTTTTCTGAGATAAAAATGTTCTCAAAATACCAGTGTATTTTGATCGCTAACAGATGTGACCCTAGTGGATGAGCACTAGTGGGTGTATAATATCCCTTCCTATATTGTTCAAGAGTCATACCTTCCTGTAACCACAATTGTAATGTAAAGGGTATAGGTCAGCCCCACCTTACTATGATTAATAATAAATGTAAAAGATAATTAATATGGTTAAATATTAATTATATTGTGAGCTAGTGAGGTCGGCCCTTTTGTGCCAATAGACACTTTTGTTGACAGGTCCATTCTAGTATAAGTAAAGGTAAATTCCCCATTGAAGAATCATATCTTTCATGTGAGTTTGGAAATTTCAGCAAGTACACCTTCTTGGGAAAAGTGTGCACCTCGCTTGGGCGCTAGTCTTCTAGGGTTTGAGCACCCTCTTGTGTGTTAGGTTTTATTGGTGGTGAAAGTGTCTCTATTGAAGAATATAACAAAGGATTTGGTTGGGTTTTCTTCCCTTGTTGAGAATGATTTCCCAGGATACTTCTTGTGTTCTTGTGCATGGTGTTTCTTCTTTGATCTTGGTTGTTGCAACATTATTGTTTATGGTTAAGTTAAAAGCTAAAATGGAATGAACTTCATGCTTAACCTTGTTCATTGAAAAATCAACATGGTATTAGATCATAGGTCTTGAATAACCCATTTCACAACTATAAGCTTTTACCAGTCATCCCCCTTCTTTTGCAGAACCGTATGACCCTCCTAGGGTTCCAAGAAAATTTCCATACGACCCTCTTCTTTTGGGTGTTTCATTCACTAAAACTTGGAAGTTGAGGAAAATTTTGGCATAGGAGAGTATGGCCTTCTCCAGCGCACCTCCAGAGACTCTTGGAATGGAATTCCGAGCATTTTGAAATTTTGGCCCCTAGCGTTTCTATGGTTTCGCCAATTTTTGTAAAAATTTCAGAATTAGGGTTTATGCAACTCATTGAAGGAGCTCTTCAGCTCACCAATGTTCTCCTATATTTAAAAGGCTTATTGTTGGCAGACATAAGTCCAACAAAACCTAAAAGTGCTAGCCTAGCCTAGCCATTAGGTTATCTAGCCTAGTTGACAAGGATTTGTGAAGAATCTAAAATTATGATGAGCATACCTATGATGAAAGATAAGCTTTATGGATCAAACAACTTCAAGTTCCTGGAAGACAAGACTTCATAGGAATACTTATTGTGGGTGATACAAAATGGCGACACTATGACTACCCTCTTCATGAAGATGTTAAGAGGACAGACATCAGCCAGGTGCCATTGGAGAAATCAATAAACTTGAGTTTGCAATATATGCAGATATAGATTGAGAAGAGAATACAGTTTACCAGAAGAGAACATCCAGTTGTTGTCTTACCATAAAAGTTGTCATGGTTTCCTGTTGCAGCAGGAAATGAAATCTTTGTGGCCTTGAACACCACATAAGCAGAGTATGTATCATTGAGTGTGAGAAGCAGTATGGCTTCACAAGTTTCTGACAGATTTACTTGATCATGAGATGGATCCTATGATGATAACCAGAGTTGTTTGTAATGCTCTTCGAGAACCTAGTGTTTCATGATAGATTGAAACATGTTGAGATAAAATATCATTATATCAGAGATATGATGCAGAGGAAAATAGTACACCTGCAGTACCTTCCTACACATGAGAAGATTCCAGACATCTTCACCAAACTAACTTGGTAAAGAATACCTCCCTAGTTGTGAGGGAGCGTTGATGACCACAACCAAGAAAAAATTCAAAGTACATATGTGCGATACTTGGCATGATGAAGAATGCCTCCCTAGCTAAGAGGGAGTGTTGATGATTGCATTTATGTGAGACATTATCCAGCTTACAAACCTGAGAGAAATCCTCTGAGAGGGGTGTGTGGTTCCTATCTGAGATAGAGTGGGAACGTAGATATGGCCTTCTCCTTACATGGAGTTGAGAAGAACTCCAGATGATTCTCCTGTGTAACGCAGTGAGAAAGGAGATCTACAGAGTTGGATGTGCTTGTGGATGAGCACAAGGTGAACGTGTGAAATCTCAAAGTGTTGGGTGCATCGACATGAGAACATAAATGAAGATGGTGTGTTAGCCTTCTTTGAGAAGAAGAGTTGACGAGAAACTCCAGATGACTCTCCTGTGTAATGCAGTGGGAAAGAAGATCTGTTGAGTGGATGTGCATGTGGACAAGCACAGGTGAACGTGATCCTAGTGGCTGAGCACTAGTGAAGAAGTGGTTCTTCTGTGTAATGCAGTGAGCCAGAGATGTGGACATCCCTATGGATGTGCCCCTAGTGGACGAGCACTAGTGGGTGTATAATATACCTTCCTATATTGTACAGAAGTCAGACATGCCTGTAACCCTAATTGTAATGTAAAGGGTACAAGTCATCCCCACATTAATCTGATTAATAATAAATGTAAAAGATAATTAATCTGGTTAAATATTAAATATATTGTGAGCTTATGAGGTTGGCCCTTTTGTGCCAATAGACACTTTTGTTGATAGGTTCAGTCTAGTATAAGTAAAGGTAAATTCCCCATTGAGGAATCATATATTTCATGTGGTTTGGAAATTTTAGCAAGTACACCTTGGGAAAAGTGTGCACCTCTCTTGGGTGCTAGTCTTTTAGGGTTTGAGCACCCTCTTGTGTGCTAGGTTTTATTGGTGGTGAAGGTATATCTCTTAAATAATATAACAAAGGATTTGGTTGGGTTTTATTCCCTTGTTGAGAAGGGTTTCCCAGGATACTTCTTGTGTTCTTGTGCATGGTGTTTCTTCTTGTGGTCTTGGTTGTTGTAACATTATTGTTTATGGTTAAGTTAAATGATAAAATGGAATGAACTTCATGCTTAACCTTGTTCATTTTAAAATCAACATGGTATCAGAGCATAGGTCTTGAATAAATCATTGCACAACTACAAGCTCTTACCAGTCATCCCCCTTCTTTTGCAGAACCGTACGACCTTCCTAGGGTTCCCAAAAAAATTCCATACGACCCTTTTCTTTTGGGTGTTTCAACCACTAAAACTTGAAAGTTGAGGAAAATTTTGGCATAGGAGATTACGCCCTTCTCCAGTGCACCTCCAAAGACTCTCGGAATGAAATTCCGAGCATTTTGAAAATTTGGCCCTAGGGTTTCTAAGGTTTTGCTAATTTCTGCAAAAATTTCAGAATTAGGGTTTTTGCAACTCATTGAAGGAGCTCTTCAGCTCACCAGTGTTCTCCTATATTTCAAAGGCTTATTGTTTGCATTCATAAGTCCAACAAAACCTAAAAGTGCTAGCCTAGCCTAGCCATTAGGTTTTCTAGCCCAGTTGACAAGGATTTGTGAAGAATCTAAAATTATGATGAACATACCTATGATGAAAGATAAGCTTGATGGATCAAGCAACTTCAAGTTCCTGGAAGATGAGACTTCAGAGGAAAAATTATTGTGGGTGATACAAAAC
>ML786497.1:0-15703 GCA_009831015.1 Picea engelmannii | reverse complement strand
TAGCCCAGTTGACAAGGATTTGTGAAGAATCTAAAATTATGATGAACATACCTATGATGAAAGATAAGCTTGATGGATCAAGCAACTTCAAGTTCCTGGAAGATGAGACTTCAGAGGAAAAATTATTGTGGGTGATACAAAACGGTGACACTATGACTACCCTCCTCATGAAGATGTCAAGAGGACAGAGATCAGCTAGGTGCCATTGGAGAAATCATATCAACACCCTCAGGTATGCACTTGTATATATATTATTTGTATCATTGTCATGAGAGAAATTGCAGGAGGAAGGAACCTACATGTTGAAGTCAAGGATCCAGAGAGATATCAATGCATTCATAAGAAAAACATACTGGAAGTGAAGACCCCAGGTTTGACTGTCGTAATTGTCATTCCTCTAAACCTATATCTATAAAGTTTGCTACATTACAAGTAGGTGTTGTAGCTGTGACAACAATCCTTATATTATTTTGATTCTATAGATGTACTCATTATTCTCCTTTAGGAGATATTATTGTTTTGGTTCCTCTTGTTTTCTTGTTCCAGATAGGTTAACAACAAAGGAAGATGTTTATCCTTCAGAGGGAGCCACTTGACTTAGAAGGAGTCAAAACTATTTGAGAAAGAGGAGGAATAGAACTATCATTGAGGAAACTAATGCAATAATAAATCATCAGAATCCTTCTATGATTATATGGGCAAAAGTATGCATCACACAGTATATGTTCAGAACAAGAGTTTTCACCAGGCTTTGAAAAACATAACTCCCAAAGAAACCTTCACCGGAGTGAAGCCTGAGATTGAACACTTCAGGATCAGATATATACTTATTACTTATTGATGCTAAAAATGCTTGGTGGCCTCATTGTAATGGGATCAGACGAATATGTGTATCTGCCACATCTCTTCTCATAGATTAGCTACCACCATTCGAGCAAGATTGTTTCATTCTGGATTTTACAATTTCAACAAATTTCTTTTTTGAATAGAAGTTTAGTTTCACTGTATTGTTGTTATTGTTCTTTCTATATTTGTGTTAATGTTATAGATATGTGTTTCATTTCATTCTTCTCACAAATCTATATCAATGGTATCATATTGGTCTGCTCTTCATTTTTGTTTTTGTGTGTGTCCCCAAGGAGGTCAGGGTATAAGCAGTTGGGACTCAAACCAGTTGAGACTTTGCAAGATCAGCCTCGCCGAACCCGATGGTTGCCCATGGGGGAAGAACAAAGAGACAACGGGCCTGGATATCCCTTTAAACTATTGCTCGAGGAAGCCCTTGCACGACAGAGGAACGAGATGATGGATAACTTTTTGAAAATCCTTCGACGACTGCCAATAGGAAATACATCTTTCTCGAGCAGAAGCGTCGCCCCCTTCAAGCTACAGATCAATTTTTATATTCCTATATTTGAATGTCAAGAAGATGCAGATGTTGTAGACAAATGGTTAAACATTCTAGAAGGGTATTTTTCTCTCCATAACTTTTCTGATAGAGAAAAGATTACATTTGCGTGCCTTAAAGCCATCCCCCATGTCAAATATTGGTGGGACACTTTTTGTGAGCAAAAGGAAACAGAAGGATCTACATTATTTGTAGTCGCACCCACTCGGGGTTCTTTTAGGGATGTTATTAAGGAACAATACTACCTCGTTGGAAATTATGACGACTTATATACAAGATGGACCACATTGTGGCGGGAAAGGGACAAAACAGTGCCAGAGTTCACCAATGTTTTCCATACCTTGCATACCAAGATGAGTATCAAAGACTCTAAATGAAATCTTGTGCTCAAGTACTGTAGCAGTATGCATAGATACATCCAAACAAAAATGGATTTATGGACATCTAGTCCTTGGGTGCAGCCTATCGATATGATGTCAAAATCGAGCAGAAGCTTAAACAAAAGACGTGGTAGTTTGGGTCTGCAAACACCTCACAGCAAAAGTAGGTAAATGGCGGTCCCAACCCACAGAACAAAGGCCATAGAAAGAATGGACAACTTTGAGAAAACCAATCTAAACCGTAAACAAAGGATAATGGGAAGACAAAGAAAGACATCGAGAAGTGGTATGAGTTCCATAAGAGCCCATGGAATAACAACGCTAAATGTCGCTCAAAGAAATCATTGGTGGCCGAGGTGAAAGTATTTGAATCAGATGTAGGCTCTGATTCTGAGTCAGAACCAGAAAAAGGGTGACAGAGCATTGACGCAGAACCCAATTCCACCATTACTACCACCAAGATCCAACTCGATGAACCTAATGAACCAAAGGAAGGTGAGGGCCTCTTTCATTCAAAAATGTGGGTGAAGGTTACTTCGCTGCACTTCATAATTGATAGCGGTAGCCAGAAGAACCTCATCTCAATGAAGGTCTTCAAGCAGTTGGATCTACCAAGGGAGCGATCTCCACGTCAACCATTAGTGTCATCTGCTCTATGACATTAAGCCCTTCAAAGATGAGGTATTTTTTTATGTCGCCCCCCTTGAATTTTGTGATGTTCTTTTGGGACAACCTTATTTATGGAAGCATCATGTTGTATATGAGTCTAGGTCTCGTAGTGTTATTATTACTTTGGATAGAAAATTGTACAGGATACCTGAGGTGGTACTCCCACCTGTTGTTATTTCCTTGATCTTTGCCAAGCAATGTAGGAAGGTCATCTCTCAGACTAGGAAGTTTGTTTTCTCTGTGATTCACGTTCAAAGTGAGTGGAAGGTTGCAGCCACATCCATGGCCTTCAGGACAGATCTCTCCACACAACAGAATAAAGTGGATAAGGTCGTGGAAGAATATAAAGACATCTTCTCCTCACCCATTGGGGTACCTCTGCATTGTCATGTCAAGCACTGAATCGATATGACCCCCAGTGCATTGCTACCCAATGGGTTAGTCTATCATCGCATTCTGTCATAAAATGAGGAAATCAAGCGTCAGATCCAAGAGCTGCTCAAAAAGAGGCACATCTGACCAATCTCGTCACCTTGTGGAAGCTCAATCGTGCTTGTGCAGAACAAAGACGAGACCTTGCGACTATGCATTGATTACTGAGCCTTAAAGAAAATCATAGTCAGGCACCGATACTCAATTCCCCGAATTGACGATCTCCTTGACCAGCTCAAGGGGGCTAAATAATTCAGTAAGATTGATCTAAATTCCAGCTACAGTCCCAATAGAGCAGACCGATGTATGGAAGACTGCCTTCAAGTCCAAAGGTCCTTTTGAATGGATGGTCATTCCCTTTGGTTTGAAAAATTCCCTAGAAACTTTCATGAGGATGATCGATGATATCTTGTGGTATTTCACCAATTATTTTGTAGTGGTGTATTTGGATGACATCCTCATCTTCAACAAGAATTGGGCAGAATACTTGCAGCATATCCAGCAGGCTCTACACACTCTGAGACAACACAAGCTATATGAAAATTTAGAAAAAGGATCCTTCGGCATGAACATGGTCTATTACCTAGGCTACATTGTTGATGAGCATGGGTTTCATGTCGATCCATCCATGATCCAGATCATTCGTGACTGGCCATCTCAGACCACATTCACTGGGATTTGAAGCTTCTTAGTCCTTTCCAATTTCTATTGCAGGTTCGTGTTGGGATTCTCCCACATTGCATGGGCCCTTAGCCAAGTGACTCGGGGTGGTGGCAAGGAAAAATTCATTTTGGGCCAGTCAAAACAAAAAGAGTTCGATGATTTGAAGAAACACTTGTGCTCAGCGCACCTCTACACTGTCAAGTCAAGCACTCAATCGATATGACCCCCAACGCACTGCTACCCAATGGGTTAGTCTATCACCGCATTCTGTCATAAAATGAGAAAATCAAGCACCAAATCCAATAGCTTCTCGAAAATAGGCACATCCGACCAATCTCGTTACCTTGTGGAAGCTCAATCGTGCTTGTGCAGAAGAAAGACAGGGCCTAGTGACTCTGCATTGATTATCAATCCCTCAATCGATATGTCAGATCAAGCACTCAATCGATCTGACCCCCAGAGCATTGCTACCCAATGGGTTATTTATCGTCGCATTCTATCATAAAATGAGGAAATCAAGTACTAGATCGAAGAGCTGCTAAAAAAGGGGCACATTCGACCAAGCTCGTCACCTTGTGGAAGCCCAAGCATGCTTGTGTAGAAGAAAGACAAGACCTGGTGAATATGCATTGATTACCATGCCCTAAATAAAATTATAGTCAGACACTGGTACTACATTCCCCGAATTGATGATCTCCTTGACCAGCTCAAGGGGACCAAATACTTCAGTAATATTGATCTGAAGTTCGACTACCACCAGGTTCCAATAGATCAGATCGATGTATGGAAGATTGTCTTCAATTCCAAAGCAGGTCTTTTCGAATGGTTGGTCATGCCCTTTGGCTTGAAAAATTCCCCAACAATTTTCATGCAGATGATGAACGATATCTTTCAACCTTTCATCAATTCTTTTGTGGTGGTTTATTTGGATGACATCCTCATCTTCAAAAAAAGTTGGGTGGAAGACTTGTAGCATATTCAGGAGGTTCTTCACACTCTGCAGAAACACAAGCTATATGCAAATTTGGAAAAATGCTCCTTCAACATGAAAAGGGTCCAGTACCTAGGCTAAATCATTGATCAGTATGGGGTGCATGTTGATCTAGCCAAGATCCAGGTCATTTGTGACTAACCATCCTCAACCACACTCACTGATCTTCATATCTTCTTAGGCCTTGCCAATTTCTATCACAGATTCATGTTGGGATTCTCCCACATTGCATGGGCCCTTAGCCAAGTGACCAGGGGTGGTGGCAAGGAAAAATTTCTGTGGGGCCAATCACAACAAAGAGTGTTCGATGATTTGTAGCAGCACTTGTGCTTAGCCCCAGTGCTCTCATTAGCGGACCTGCAACGGTATTTTGATATTGAAATTGATGCTTCGGACTATGCGGTGGGTGAAATTCTCACTGAGCATGGACATCCTGGTGCCTATCATAGTGAGACACTATCAGATATTGTTCGTAAGTACCCCACTTATGACAAATAAATGTACTCCATTATAGAATCTTGTTTTCGATGGAGGCGTTACATTCTCGGGGAGGAGACAGTCATCCACATTGATCATAATCCTCTACAGCTCATGCAAAAACAAGGAAAATTACAGAATGACCACCATCAAAAGTGGTTCATATACTTGCATCTTTTCCATATCAACACCAACTATAAGACAGGGAGAAACAATCATGTCGCTAACTTCCTCAGTCAACCTCCAGTTGCAGCACTAGCCAAGGTGCTACACTCCTACAGACATACGACCTCTGTATGGACCCAACTCTATGAGAAATATCTTGACTTCGCGACTACCTAGCATATGCTAGGCACAAACACAGTTTTCGTTGATTTCCATCTTCAGGACAGGTTGTTGTGCCATTTGGGCCATATTTGCGTCCCATCAAGCAAGCGAGAAAAGCTAATTTCGGAATCTCACTACAATCAGGTGGCAGGGCACTTTGGCGTAGAAAAGACAATGGCAATGTTGCAGCAACATTACTATTATGTTCAACATTTGTCAGAAGATCCACAGTGTTGATGACATCTTGTCGTCGACGTTTCGGATCCATAGCAGGATCCATCATCAGGACAAAAAAGTCTGAGAAAAATAGTAAGAGAAGAGCCTTTATTAAATAGTGATGAGGCGGGTGAAAGAACTATGTTTGGCTGAGTGAAACCCTCGTTTTTAGGAGAAAATTAGGGTTGACCAGAGGTTTTAGTAAAAATAATATTAATTTTATGTTGATTAAGGGCTAGATTAAGGTTAAATTCATGATGAAACCCTAGTATTGAGGAATTTCATAAAATCTTAAGTTGATGTTAGTTTTTGTCAATATTAATGTTGTGTTAATTATAGGTTAATTGTGCATGTTAACCTATAATTAACACAGCATTAATATTGACAAAAACTAACATCAACTTAAGATTTTATGAACTTCCTCAATACTAGGGTTTCATCATGAATTTAACCTTAATCTAGCCCTTAATCAACATAAAATTAATATTATTTTTACTAAAACCTCTGGTCAACCCTAATTTCCTCCTAAAAACGAGGGTTTCACTCAGCCAAACGTAGTTCTTTCACCCGCCTCATCACTATTTAATAAAGGCTCTTCTCTTACTATTTTTCTCAGACTTTTTTGTCCTGATGATGGATCCTGCTATGGATCCGAAACGTCGACGACAAGATGTCATCAACACTGTGGATCTTCCGACAAATGATGAACATAATTATCACCACAGAAACTTAAATGAAAACATTACTATTAGTCGAAACTTCAACAGGATGTCAACAAGTGTATCAGGTCCTGCATGACCTGTGTCATTTCCAAAACGACCATTAAGAAACATGGCATGTACACCCCTCTGCCAACTCCGGACAGGCCCTGGAAATCCATATTGATGGACTATATGTCGGGCCTTCCTTCAACCAAGGAGAAAAATCACTGTGTTTTGGTGGTTGTTGATTGATTTTCCAAGATGGAGATTATGGTTGTCTGCAAGAAGAGAATCACAATAGAGGCCACTGCCAAGCTCTTCTTCGAACTAGTGTGGGTACATTTTGGGATACCACATACCATCGTTTTAGATTAGGATAGTTGGTGCCTCATCACATTTTGGTCAAGCCTCTAGTCACGGCTAGACACCAATATCACCAAATCCATGACGTTCCACCTCTAAAAGAATGGCCAAATCGAGGTTGCCAATAGGATGATCATGCATATCTTGTGCATGTACAATTCCAAGCATCAACGCACATGGGATGAGAGTCTTATGTATGTTCAACATAGTTACAATAGATCCATACATAGCTTGACCAACCACAACCCTTTTCAGGTGGGGTTGGGATTTCAACCATTGGGTCCCATGGATGTTGCACTACCCCTTGGTTCCACATAGGAAGAATCGTCCCATCCTCAAACCGAAGCCGAAAAAACCACTCGGTTAATTGAACAAATCCATCACATTCGCCAACAGGTTCAGGACATTTTGCAGAAGTCCAATGCCAAGTACAAGTAGCGCCATGATCAACACAAGGTTCCCCACAAGTTTTAGGGGGGTGAAAAAGTTTGGTTTCATTTGCAGAAAGAACATCTTACAGGACCCCATCGGAATATTCATCCACTCCACTATGGAACTTTCACCATCACCAAGGTTGTGGGTAGCAATGATTTTGAGCTCAACATTCCCCCCTTCCTTAGCTTGCAACCAGTGTTTAATGTGGACCTCCTTCGGCCGTACTTTCCACCATTATTGGACACCTCAGAGATAGAAGAACAGTTGAAACCAACAGAGCTCAACCTTGACTGCATGGAACAAGCATCCACTAATCAAATTGTGGACACACAAGTCAAGGGTACTCTCCAACATAAGCTTCAACTTTATCGTGTTATCAAAGCGGGGTAGCTCCTGCACTAAGGCAAGTGGCTTACCCGCGGACAAATTTAGCAGAAATTTCTTCATTTGATGGAGAAACTCAAGGAAATGGAGAAAATTTATTCATAAGGGCGGATGAATGATCTAGGTGGATATTGTTGGTCACCCACCTCTTCCAACTGGCTCACTTACAGTTTTCATCTTGGCAGTTTTTTCTAGTTTTTCGGGTCCTAAACTTCTGGGGTCATTTTGAGGCCCTAAACAATGTTTTTTGGGAATGCCATAGTCACACTATAGACGAATTCAAAGTTTGATAGAATAATGTGTAGTCTTCAAATAGACCTTTCTAATGGGCTATCATGCACCTAAAATGAAGATCGTATGCAAAATTTACAACCCCGGGAAGTTGATGTACCAACTTAATCCATCAGGGTCCACATGAATTTTGGCGCTTCATCTCCTAGGGTTAAGTTTTTGGATGTCTAGGGTTTTTTTATTACTTATTAATGCTAAAAAGGCCTGGAACCCTCATTGTAATGGGCTCATACGAATGTCTGTATCCGCCACATATCTTCTCAGAGATTAGCTACCACCATTCGAGCAAGATTGTTGCATTCTGCATTTTACAGCTTCAACAAATTTCTTTATTGAATAGAAATTAAGTTTCATTGTATCTATGTTATGGTTCTCTGTATATCTGTGTTAATGTTATAGATCTGTATTTCATTTTTTTTCGCTCATAAATACAGATCACAGTGAAATATGAAAGTAGATATCTCATAGACACGAAAAATATACATTTTTTATATTTTAGAAAATATAAAAAATAACATATAAATAGTTCAAACTTTTTGTGAAAAAAAGGTTCAAATTTTTAAAGTAACAATCATTCTTCATTGTAAGAAACTTGAAACTTATCTTAAATGTGAATCATAACATATTATATAAAAGTGTTTAACATAAAAATACAAATGAAACAACATGACATGAGATTTATAAATTTTAAATCATAAGTTAAAAGTCCATGCTCATGGCCTCTATCTATACATTTTTTTAGATTAATTAGGTAAAGTGCATGACTTCAAAGAAAATTCTAAGTGGTAGGCAACAATTACCAATCAAAGTTCATTCAAAATATTAAGGTGAACTGTAGTCACAAATTTGTTTGAAATGATTCCTATGTTTCTTTGTATCCATTTATTATTTTGTATAGATTTTCAAAATAATTATATCTACATTTTTATTCTAATTTCACTCGTATATTAGTAATTAATGAATAATTGAATTGTTAATCGTGAATATTAACTATTCTAATTGAAGTTCCATTTTTATATTAACAATTTAAACAATGTTTAACAACTATGAGTTTTATTGAATAGTATTTGTCATTAATAAGTAATTTTAATTATGGTTATATTAAGATGCTAACTTATGTGAAATTGCACATGCATAGATTCCTTTAACTACACACCTCAAGCTTTCTACAACTAGGATTTTCCCGTGGCTAGGGTTTGTCAAGATCTGAAGCACAGGTGTTTTCTGCAATGGCTCTGAGTGTGGGGGGGTACCCCCTCGAGTTCTCCTCTACCCCCTTCTATTGCAGTGTTTCAATGCCTGATCTCATCTTATGTGAAGACAATGAAGCAAGCTCCTTCCAGATTTTTGAAGAAAATGGATTAAATCCTAAAAGTTCCAGTTCATTCCTCTTCGGCTCGTCCTTTCGCTCTTCATTTCACTGAAAATGGACTCGTCAGACAATTCACTGGGTTATGGCCCTCCCATAGGGCCATGAACCAATGGTTAGATCTAAACTGGAAGAATATTATTCAAGGACAAATGTCTTTGGCTTTCTGTGGTAAGGTTTTTTTTTTCTTTTGTCTTGAAAAGAAAGAAGATGGGGACCTGATCTTTCGTAGTGGTCCTTATTTTATGGGCTCTTGGGGAATGCATTTGAATAAATCGACTCCTGATTTCAGTCCTGAAAATGACATCCCTTCAGCAGTTTCAGTCTGGGTGAGGCTTCCTTTTCTACCTCTCCACTATTGGAATCACGAAACCCTGAGAAATATAGGAAACTCATTGGGAAAACTTATTGATCGTGTCGAACCACGAGAAGGTTTTTAAGCCTGTAAAAAGGATATGTGTGGAAGTAGATCTGGAAAAAGGACCATCATATGCCATTCAGATAACTTTGGATAATTGGTCCTGCATTCAGCAAGTGGACTACAAGCAGTTGCCTTTCAAATGAAAATCCTGCCATGAATATGGCCACTTTGCCAAAAATTGTCTGCATACCAAGAAAAATCAGCCTGAGGAGCGTAATCAGGAGCAATGGCAGCAGCTGAAGCAGAAGAAAAGCATTGGGAAGGCATTGGTTGCATCACATCCCCAAGGTCAAGGAGGGAGCATATCTCCTCCCTCAAATTGAATCTCAAGTTCTCCCAGAAGGGGGATTGTAGCCAAAACCGGTATGTGGAACTAGTAAATATCGAAGAATCAAAGGAAGGAATTAGGGAATCACAATAAGGAAATGAAAGGGACCCTCAGGAATCCTCAAACAAAGAATATCTAATTGGAAAAGAGAACGAAATCCAAACCTCGAGTGGTGAGGTTCCTTCCCCCTCAAAAATCCCTTCCCACCCCTCTTCATGGATCTCCGAAAACCTTGATGAAGGGAATCGAGATAACTCAAAAAGTGATTATGAGTCTGAAGAATCCCCGCCAATTGCAGTAAGGAAAGTAGGAAGAAAAACTAACCGAAACCGAAGGGAAATGACAGAAGATCTGGAAAAAGAAATAGGCATCCAAACTACTCTAGAGGAAGTTCTTAGAAAAGAGGTCAAATCAGGTAAACTCCAAGATCCTCATGCAAAGGGTTCATCCTCTCATCCCTCTAAATGTGGGGCCCAAAAACCCATAGGTAAATGATGAATATTGTCTCCTGTAATTGTAGAGGATTGGGAAGTAAAGTGAAAAAAGAAGAAGTCGCGAAGTTAATCAGAGTAGAAAAACCTTCAATGCTTCTACTCCATGAGACTAAGTTGCGATAGCTCGAAGCTCTCCAAGACATGCAAATAATTTGGAAGGTAGGTCAGTGCAAGGCCATCAGTGCAAGAGGCACCTCAGCTGGATTATGCACTATGTGGAATGAAGATGTCTTAAAGTTGGAGGACAGATATCAAGCAACAAACTAGTTGATGATAAAACTCTCCAAGATTTCTTTAGGTATGATTTTATCCATAATTAATATTTATATGCCAAACAATTACTAGGAAAAAGTAACGTGTTGGGGTTCCCTCTTGGATTTAGCAAATGGGAATCTTTTTCAAAATTTTATTATTGCGAGAGAATTTAACATAACGAGATGTCTAAGGGAAAAAAGAGGTGGCTCCATTGTGGGGGATCAGTCCAGGGGAAATATGGATGACCTCATTTCAGATTTGGATCTTTATGATGTTCCCCCATTAAAGGGTTCCTTCACCTCAAATAATAAATGAGCAGGGCCTGGACACATTGCATCTAGGTTGGATAGGTTCTTAATCAACAGCTCCTTTCTCTCCTCTCCTGAAATAGTCTCTTCTCAGATCCTTCATTGGGAGGGGTCATATCATCGTCCAATTTCTCTGGTCTTTGAGCATGAGGTTAATTGGGGTCCCATCCCGTTTAAGTTTAATGCATTTTGGATGGAACGCTCTGACTTATTTCCTTTAATTTCTACCACGTGGTGCCAATGGATCTTTGGTTCCCCTATTCATATATGGGAGAAGAAGCTAAAGCTTACCAAAGAAGCTTTAAAACCATGGGTCAAAACTTTTTCTCGTCCTCAGGATCTCAATGTAATGGAAAAAAAAACAAAAAGTTGGAAGAAATCCAAGAGGAAATTCAAACATCCGAAGTTCAACATGCATGATTAACTTTGGAGCAGCAGGCGCATAGAGAATACATCAAAGCATTGACAGATGAAGAAACTATGCGGATATTGAAGTCAAGAATTTTGTGGCTACAAGCGGGAGATAAAAATACTGTCTTTTTTCATAGGCAAGCCAAAGTGAGGTAGTGGACAAATCAGGTAAATGAAATAAAAACTTAGTTAGGAGAATCCATTTGTGATTTTGATCAAATAAAACAACAAGTAACTAGTCACTACAACAAGTTGTATTCTTGAGAGGGGGATCTAGATAATGATTTGAGCAATCACTTTCTCTCTCACACTCCACATATGATTTCAGAAGCGGATAATCTCAAGTTAAATAAGCCAATTGAGAAGGAATAAATTATGCAAGTCATCAACCAGTTCCACCTAGACAAAGCCCCAAGTCTAGACGACTTCACCCTCCATTTTTTCAAGAGATGTTGGTCCATATTTAAGTTTGATTTCATCATAATGTTGTGATATGTCCAAAAGTCTAATAGACTCGGAGGAGCTACAAATTCCTCCTTCATGGTGTTGCTCCCAAAAGAAAAAGGAGCTTCTTCCTTTGATAGATTAGGCCTATCCCTTTATGTAATGTATATTATAAAATCATGGCCAAGATAATTGTCAATAGATTGAAACCCTTCCTCATCTCTTTAATCTTCCCCAATCAAGGTGGTTTTGTTGCAAGTAGGAAAATATGGGATAACATCATCTTGGTTCAGGAGGTGATTCATTCCATTTTTTGGAGGGGAGAATAAGGTATGGTTGAAAAACTTGACATGGCCAATGCTTTTGATAGAGTGAATCATGATTTTCTCAAGGAAGTATTGCAGAAATTTGGATTTGATCAAGCCTTCATCTCCTGGGTCGGGTCCTACATCTCTAACCCATGGATTTCTCCCTTGATCAATGGAAGGCATGCCCCTTTCTTTAAATCTTCCAGGATTTAAGGAAGGTGTGCCCTCTTTCCCCTTTGTTGTATGTCCTCATGGAAGAATCTCTCAATAGACGTCTAGAATGGGAATGCTCAAATGGAACAATTCATGGGCTTTGTATGGCAAGAGGGGTCAAGAGAATAAATCACTCCCAATTTGCAGATGACACACTTTTGTTAAGTGGAGCATCCAAAGTAATGGAAAAGAGATTAAAGTTGGTCTTGGAAAATTTCACTATGGTTTATGGAAGTCTTATTAACAAAAATAAAATCCAAATCTATGTGTGGAACGTCAAATCCCACTTCCTTTTAGGCATTGCTCAAATCCTTGGTTTTCATATCTATGCTAACTGGAAATATTTCAAGTATTTAGGGTTTCCTATTTTCCAAAACTCCCTCTCAGGAGAATATTCGCATCTAATTTTGCAAAAATCAGAGAGAAAATGGAAGCATTGGGGACAGTATGGCTTAACCCTGTGGGACGATTGGTACTTATTAAATCAATGCTCTCCTCATTTCCCCTCTTTCAATTCTCGTCTCTCGTGGCCCCGATGGGTATCAAAAAAGATATGGCCCAACTAATCCGTAAATTCCTTTGGCAAGGGGGTAAGTCCAATTCAAAAAACAAATCATTTGGTTAATTGGCATATAGTTCCAGCACCTAAAGATCATGGTGGACTTGGAGTCAAAGATCCAAAATTGGTCAACATTGCACTGGGCTCAAAATTGTTATGGAGATTAATAACGGGCAACAAAGAATGGTGGAAATCGACCATAATTAAGAAATATCGCTTGGGAAATAGAAAACGATGGCTTGACATAGCCCCTACTTGTCAATCTGGGCTCCCCATTTGGAAACTGCTTCGGGCCTCCATATCCTTCTTTCAACAAAATTTAACTTGGGTTCCAGGAAACGGTAAATCTATAATGTTATGGCACGACAACATCATGGGTTCCCCCCCCCCCTTTAAATCAATACCCATATCTTGAAGATCTAAAAAGATGGTTGTTGGTTCAACAAAAATCTTCGTTGTATGCCATCTCATATTGGAATGATGATGGTTCATGGAAGTGTAGGAATCTAGGAGATTTTCCCCCTCATCTGCAGAACCAAGCTCAAATCCTAGTAAAGGCATTAAGGGGGGATACTCCACTCCACGGGAATACCCCGGATTGTAGAGGATGGGGATCTACAGGATATTCAGTGAAAGAAGGCTATAAATCTCTTCTTTCCAAATCAAGGCTCCTAAATCGAACTACCTTGTGGAAAAACATTTGGAACTGGGATGGGCTGCCCAAAATTAATTTATTTTGTTATAATCTTGCGCACGGAAAGATCCTTACAGGAGATAATCTTATGAAAAGAGGATTTAAGGCCTTTTCAATGTGTCCTCTTCCAAAGAAATTATGAATCAATACAACATCTCTTCTGGGAATGTGAATTCTGCAAGAAAACTTGGTCTATAGTTTTCCACGAGCTTCTTCACCAGGAGAGGTGGCAAGCTAGTTTTAAAACACCCTTGGGAAAGTGGGAAAAGTACTACCAAGGAACCTTTCAAGGGAAAGATGTTTTTAAGAGATTGTGGAAATCCTTCCCCAAATTTGTTTGTTGGCAGATTTGGCTTGCAAGGAACCGGATAATCTTCCAGAATAAAAGGACCCAGCCACGCAGTGTAGCAAGTATCCAATTGGTTGAGGTCATGAACTCTAAAAGAATGAGTCGGGAGGATCAGTCTTCCTGGAGTACAAGCGAAAAGGCTTGGGTCTCAAAATTTAACCTCCAATTGGTTTCGTGATCCAAGCCTATTCAACGATCAAGTTGGCAGCTTCACTCTCCTTTCAATTTTGAGTTTTGGATTTCTTCTCATCCCGGGCACACTCTCTCCTTTGATGGGGCTTCTAAAGGTAACCCAAGGGAGTTAGGTGCACGCGGGGGGGTGTCTTTATGGACCCAGAGGAATTAGAGTTCTAGATTATTATTGAAATTTGGGGACGTATACAAATAACAAAGAGGAGGCTTATGCCTTACTTTAGGGGTTACAATTGGCCAAGCAGAAACAAATACAAAGCCTGAATATTGTGGGTGATTCAAAGATGTTAATAAGGATCATGATCTCGAGCTCTTCTCCCAAGGATCTTATCTTAAAAAAAATAGTCGATAGAATCTGTCTCCTAGCCGAAAATCTCCACTCAAGTTACTTCCATGTTTTTCGGAATAACAATACGGAGGCAGACAAAATGGCCAACAAGGCCATAGGAAAACCCTCGGGCCATTTGGGGGTAGATGTTTTGGAGTCGTTAACCCCTTTGCCATGATATCAGCCCCTTTCCTGGCTCTCATGGCCCACGAGGTTGGCTTGGCGATGCATGGAAGGTTCTCGTATTGCATGCTCAACATATCTTGTACGTGAATAAGACGACAAGGATTTTTCATGATGGGGGCTTTCAGCACAAAGACTGGGAGAAGCAGGGGATCCAAGAAATCAAGCTCGAACCTAGTAGTTGAATTTTTTTTTAAATGCAATGGTTATGTTTTGGCTTATTGTCTATATTAAAGGTATATACTATCGACTTTATACTTTCGAGAAAGTTGTATTAATTTTTGGACAAATATTAGGGGTTCGGTAATCATTTTTGAAAATCTAGGCTATGCTCTTAGCACTAGAAGTTTTGGTGACATCCTGAAGTTGATATTTTGTATTCCAATGGTCTTGACCACATTCTTTTAATGATATAAAATTTCTTAGTTCTTGTGAACAAAAATACAATTTAAACAATGTTTAACTATTAATAATAAAATCTATTTTAATGATATAAAATTTCTTAGTTCTTATGAAAAAAAAAACAATTTAAACAATGTTTAACTATTAACAATAAAATTATAACATGAAAATACAACATGGTCATCTTTTAAATTAAAATGTTTAAATATATTTTAGTAAGCATAATATATTAAATATTAGAATCATATTAGATATATTCAATTGATGTATGTTGCTTAAGGTAAGGCTTATGTTTTCAATATGTTTTCAGCATGGATAGCATTGTGGCAATTCTACCACTTGCAATAGAGTTGTGTTTTCATTGTTATGGGAAGGAATGCATGTAACATTTGAGTAATTTTGTGGGTTGTGTTATCCCCGATATCTAGGGATAACTAGGAGATCATGTCTCGAGGCCCACAGGTCCTAGACATGAAGTACTGAGAGCACGATTGACCTGAGCATGGCCCTGGAGGGCCCATCTTTCTTCTCCTTCGCTAGATTTGTCCTGTCAGCAGCAGCAGCATCCATCACCACCGGCTTGGATTTGCATCGGAGAGGACTCTTGCTCCATGAGGTAATTGGTCTGAGGTATCATGGTATGTGTCATGTTTGATCATTATAACCTTCTTATATATGCATTAGGTTCCTTTCATTTCTGATGACTGC
>ML786496.1:524761-570621 GCA_009831015.1 Picea engelmannii | reverse complement strand
AAGCCCATAGTTGGTTACAAGTCATTAATGAAAGGGTTAAGTGGTTGTAACAAGAAATCCCTAAATTAAGGAAATAGGTTACTTAGAAAAAGTATAAATACACCTCAAGGAGTCTCTCATAAGTACATTCACACACACATTCTATTGAATATATCTAAGTGAATAAGTGATATGGTTAATCTTTTTATTGGAAAATATGAGGTCAAATATGAGCTAGCAAGTATAAGGTTGTGAAGGAAGGTTGAAGGTGAAAGTCTCAGAGTTATAGAAAATTTGAGTAACCCTAGTTTCAGAGGTATCTGCGGGTTACAGGTTAGAAGGGCGCATATGTATGCGAGATGTAGAGGGGAAAAGTGCAGATATATGTGGGTAGTATAAGATAAAGTCATGAATATGTGAAAATCTTGTGAAAGGGTGTGAAGTGATGCTTGTACTAGGTTGTTGATGCCCAAGTTGGTTTACTCATTTGTTATATGATACAACAGGGTGTCTACATGATCAAAGGTATGCTTATGTGTTAATTTTAAGGCTTATTCTTATGTTGTTATGGTACATGCTTGAGGCATGTCATGGTAGTGATTGTACATGGTACACCTTCGTGATGGTATATGATACATTGTTAGAAGCACATATTGGATACTTGGAATATATGGTATACGAGTGATATGACACATGTTTGATGGTATCTCTTGGTACATGGTTTATGGTTGTTGGCACATACTTGAGGCACATGGTTTGAGGCATATCTTGGTTACATGTTGATAATGTGATGGTCATGCCTTTGGTATCTTGTTGAGGCATTGGTATATGTTTGAGGAACATTTTAGGTGCATGGTGTGAGGCATATTATTGGTACATGTATGAGGTGCATGTCTTGGTGATGTTGGTACATGTTGAGGTACACCTTGGTGAGGTTATGGTACATTGAAGCACATCTTGGTTATATTGGATATCTTGGTTATGCTTGAGGCACTTTATTGATAATATCTCATGGTACATGGTGTATGGCATGATTGAGTGATATTGTACATGGTTTATGTACATGGTATGGTACAGGTTGATGTACATGGTATGGTACAAGTTGATGTACATGGTATGGTACATGTTCTGTACATGGTTGAGACACATATCCTGTGATGTTATGTTGGTGATCTTGGTACATGCTTGATAAAGACATGTGTTGGTGATGTTGAGCATCTTATTGAGAGGTGTTCTTGGTGATTTTGGATCTGGTTTTGTTGATGATTGAGAATCAATGGTGGTGACATGTTGATGATGGTATATCAGTGACAATGACAATTTGGTTGATGAGATAGTGACAATGGAAGTGATAGGTTGATGATACAATGACAATGGAAGTCACAGGTTGATGATACAATGACATGTCAACAGTGGTAGTGATTGTGGTAGTGATAGTTTGGTCTACACTTATATTTCAGGGCGTTAGGATGGGTAAAGGAAAGAGGGTTTTAGCCTCCTTCAAGTTGGTGCAGGAGAACTCAGAGAATTGGAGCTTCCTTCAGGTTGGAGCCTGAGAATTAGGGGTTTGTATCCTCCTTCTAGTTGGAGACAGAGAATTTAGGGAGTTGTAGCTTCCTTAAGGTTGGAGCCTATAAACAGGGGGTTGTAGCATCCTTCTAGTTGCAGCTGGAGAATTGGGAAGTTGTTGCTTCTAATGAATGTATTCTTGAAAGTATATAAGAAAAAATTCTATGGTTTTCTCCCATTTGGGTTTTCATGTAAATTCTGGTGTACTATGTATTTGATGTGATGTGATGTTGCTTATATTTATATGCTCATGATATATTGAATGCAATAATAGATGATACACTAATGATGCACTACTGATAAAGTTGAAGTTTATATATTGTGGTTAAAAGTGGTAAAAGTTCTCATATTGATTCACCACCCCCCTCTCAGTATTCCAACAGTTTGGTGTATAATCCCCCCTCATATGACACCTATAAATTAGTCAAATCAATAGCATGAGAAGGATATACAACATAATGGTGCAAAACATAAACATGAAAAACATCATGCATATGACCTAAGGATGATGGTGATGCAATGATAGGAAATTGACCACAACCTTTCAATAGTCTTAAATGGTCTCATGTACCATGGTGACAACTTGGCTCCCTTTATAAATTTAATAGAGCTCTTTTATGGTCTAAGTCACAAAATTTTTTTATCCCATTTTTTATAACTTCTATCAATTATATGCACATCTGCATAACTTTTTGGTCTATCATGAGATTCTTTTAATATATATTTGATTGTTTACATCTTATCTTCCATTTATTTAATTACTTTAAGTCCAATTAGAATTCTATCTTCAAGTATTTCCCAACTAAGAGGAGTTCTATAGGGTCTACCATATAAAACTCAGAAGGTGTCACCTTTATCGAACTTTGATAACTATTGTTATATGAAAATTCCATAAGAAGTAAATACTCTTCCCAACAACACTAATAGTCCATTACATACATATGCAACATATCCTCCAACACTTAATTCAATCTTTCTATTCATCCATTTGTCTCAGGATGATATATCGTACTAAAATTAAGTTGTGTTCTTATGACATCTTTGAAACTAGTCCAAAGCCTTGTTGTAAACATTGTTTCTTTATCCAAAATCATCTTCTTTGGAATTCCATGTAATCTCACTATCTCATTTACAAAAAATGTTTCTATTTTCAGTGCTTGATAGGTATTCTTCATTGGAATAAAATGAGCATTGTTGGTCAAAGTATCTACTATTACCAAATATTGAACCATGTCTTGTCATTGTCATAGTCAATGCCATTGTGAAGTCCACCAAAATCACTTCCCATTTTGATTTTGGTATTGCATATAATATTGCTTGGTGTTGATTCTTAGACTTCACTTGCTAACATTCTTGGCACCTAGGCACATAATATACTACATCTTTCTTCATTCCATTCCAAAAGAATAGCGATTTCAAATTTGTGTACAAATTTTTCACTCTAGGGTGAACCATATATTGCTTATGCAGTTCCCTAAGTATCAAAATACAAATATCTTCATTTGGAGGTATGTAAATCCTTTTATGAAATCCCAATAGTCTTTCATTATCCAAGGTATATCCCCCATACCTAGGAATTTTTAGTACCTCATTTTCAATTTCGAATTTTACTTCTGCATACTATTCATCACTTTCATGTAATTTCAATATATTTTTTCTAAAATTCATCTTTAAGGGTAAAACTGAGAATATTTGAGGCCTTCTATTCAAGGCATCCACTACCTTGTTTAATGTTCCTTTAATGTATGATATGTTGAAATCATACCCACTTCACAATTTCGATCATCTTCTCTATCTATCATTTAGGTTACTTTGCAAAAATATATGTTGAAGTCCTTGGATGTTAGTCTTCAATTAAAACTTTCTTCATACCAAAGAATGATGCCAAAGCCTCAATGCATGCACTACTACAACATGTTCTAAGCCACACATCACATAATTCTCTGCATGTAGTCTAAGCTTTCTTGAAGCATAGACAATGTACCTACCTTCTTGCATTAGTACTCAACCTAATTATTCTTTTGAAGCATTAGTACACACCAAAAAATTTGGATCCATGTATGGTACCTTTAGTATGGTAGCTATCATCAACAACCATTTAAGCTTGTTGAATGCATATTCACATTGCTCTATGCATACACGTTTCTTATCTTTCTTTTGCAACTATGTGATATGATTCACTGTTTTTGAAAAACCTTCCGCAAACCTCTTATAATAGTTGACCAAATATATAAAACTGCATACCTCATGTATGTTTGTAGGCACCAACCAACCAACCCATAATATTCTTTATCTTCACTGGATCTACAAAAATTCCTTCTCTTGAGATTATATGACCCAAATAATAAAACTTTGACTCAAAGAATGGACACTTAGAGATTTTAGCATACAACTTATGGTCTCTAAGACATTGCAATACTAACCTTAAATTCTCTTCGTACTCCTATAGTGTTATAGAATATATCAAAATATCATCCAAAAATAATTACACAAACTTATTGAGATATCGTTGAAACACCCCGTTCATAAAAGTCATAAACACAACTAGTTCATTTGTGAACCCAAATGGCACTACTACAAACTCAAAATGAATGAAACACATCTTACATGTCATCTTAGGGATGTCCTCTTCCCTCATAGTCAACTAATGATATTCAATCTCAAGTCAATCTTTGAAATATAATTGTCCCTTTCATTTGATCAACCATTTAATCCATCCTAGGCAACAAATACTAGTTCCTTATGGTTTCTTTATTTAACTGTTGATAGTCGATACAAAGCCTCCACAATCCATCTTTCTTGTTTATAAACATCACTAGTTCTCCCCATGATGATATCATAGGATGAATAAATTCCAACTATAATAATTCTTGGAGATGCATATGCAAATATCACATTTCTAGGGATGCCATGTGATAAGGAGCCTTCATAATAGGCTCAGTTCCTAGTTTGATTTAAATTATAAAATCCAAATCCCACTCATATGGTAGTCCAGGTAAATATTTTGGAAACACGTTAGGAAATTATGATAATATAGAAAGTTAAACCACATTCATTTTATCATCCTTCTTATTCATAGCTATAACAACATACACCATACAAAACTTCCTAAAACTTTTCTTCATCCACAACACTAAACTAAACCTCAAAGAAACTCCTCTTTAGTCCCCACGATGACCCTTTTGTTTCCAGAGTCATCTATAAAATAAATAATCTTACCCTTACAATGTAACATTGCCTCATGCCATTCTAACCAATCCATATCTATGATTATATCATAGGATCCTAAGGTGGTAGTATACAATGATACTTGGGTAACACATACCCCAAGATCAACCTCACAATTCTTAACCACTATCCTACCAAGAGAAGCCATTTTGATTATGTTGAAATATTCTTGACTAATTGCAATCATCCCACGTCTAGATAATGCATTATATGAATTAAAACTTTTTTTTTGCTCCTATATCTATCAATAATGAAAAAAAATACCATTAATATTACTTGTTGTTTGAGGCACAATTAGATGGTTCTTAGCCTAGCGATTTGTCATCACTACATGAATCTTGTGGGCTCTACCCAAATCACCATCAATGGTTTGGCTATGCTTTTAACTAGATCCTCTCTCTACACATGGACACTCTCTCTAAAAGTGAAACTCTTCACATTTCCAATAACCCTTCTTAGGAGGTTTCCTCCAACTTCGAGATCGTGTAAAGGTAGATCCATTGCTTTGTTGAGTCTATTGTGGTTTAGCACCACCCTACTGCATTAATGGTCTATATGGTGGCCTTTTACCTCTAAATTGATGTATTTTTGTCCCCATCACATGTCCCTTTGGTGCATATGTTCACCCTACCAATGGTATAGGTATCCGTTGCGTTTTATATAGGTGGTACTTCTTTATAAATTCTTCAAAAGATTCTCTTTGAAATATATATAGGATTATGCCAACAAGCAAAACCCAACTCTTTATCACTCAAAAAACTTTAAAATGGCATAAAATATAAGAGTTCCTGAGAAATAGACTAGGAACCTTAAACATCACATTTGCTAGAAATGAATAAATTGCAGAAAATAACAAAAATTCTCACATCCATCACAATTTTAGGTATTTCTGGTCACATTCAAAATAAAAAAGGAAAATGGTCCAACACATAAGAAACTTTCAAAGAGTATTACTTATTAAGATAAAAAATAATAATTTGATAAGTCAACTTCAAATATCTTATACTCAAAACTCTGAGTTACAAGACATAATCGAAATTAACTACGAAATAGTTCTCTGGAATTTCTCAAAAATGATAAGAGTCTTTTACAATCTTAGAAGATTAAAGGTTTTTTTCCATGAATGGAATGGGATTGGGATCCCGTGGACCATTAAATACATATGATAAAGATGAAGAAGAAGATGTAGAACTAGAACAAGGCACGAACAACAAAATCTGGACAAAAGCAAAGCAAAGTTATCATAATTCACTTATATTAAAGAATAAATACAACTGGATGAATTCTAAAAAGGAAGGAAAGATGTGATCAATATAGACTTACTATGATGGAATCTCTCTCTTTACTTTGGTGCTGCTGGTGTCCTTTTATCCTCCTTGCTGACGGTTTCTGGACCGGTACTAACTGCCACTTCTTGATTTTCCTCAGTTATCTTGATTAGGGGTTTTCTAAAAAATTATTCTATGTAATCCTTCCTTGGAGCCACGTTTATCTCATGTTTAATTTTAATATCAAATAAATCACCTTCCAAATATCTTAAGTCATGAGAAATATTGTGAATTGACTCTTCAATATCTTGATTTTTGTTTGCATAATCTACTAACCAATTTTTAATTTCTCTTTCATCATATTCAATTACACTATTGAAATTTTTAGCTGAAATTCTTTTCAATATGTCCACGTGTTCTTAAAATTGTTGCCTTGTCATAAATATATAATTCCTAATTAATCTTGAGTCCTGTACTTCTTCGGTGTTTCCTGCCAAGTCTATCTTGGTGAGTTTTCTGAATAATATTTCCTTTTTATTTACAATTTCATTGCAATTATCCGTAATATCCTTCAAATTATTAATCTTTTTGATCCAACATGCTTTCAACTGTTTCATTCTCGTAGGAGAGGGAAAGTCTTCTTCCCTTCTTTTGAGCCCGATCATGTTGGAAACTTCGACTGCAAACTTTATAACAACATCTTTATAAAATCCTTCCTAATTTTTATAATCTTCTTGAAGGAATTCATTATATGCATTTAATCGAGATATGAAAGAAACAATATTACATGAAACATCACATTCCTCCATGATAAGTGACATTCTTCTTTTTATATTTTCCTCAACAAATTTTCTGATAGCCATTAACAAACTTGACAATCCATTCAACTTCAAATTAGGTGTTCCTGACTTTACAATGGCTAATGGGATTGAAAGAATAGGGAGAGGCATCAAGGTGGATTCTAGTTCTCTGACTTTTTATTTTAATTTGGCATTCTCTTCTTTTAAGTAATCAATTGAAACATCCAAGGAATCACCGATTACCTTGTGTATTTTAGGAATTTGAGATGCAAACAACTTACTAAGATCATATTCAGAACAAGTTTTTGTTTTTTTATTTCTCTGATTTATTTCTTCAAATACTAAATTTCTGGATTTTTCGTCAAATAGTGCATTTTGTATAGTAAATGATTCTTCTTCTAAAAAATGTTCTTCTTGTGCGGTGATTTCAACAACAATTTGTTGGGTTTCTTGTAACTTGTATTCTTCATCAGGGAAATGTATATTTTCAATATCAACTTCAAGATCCATGTTCGCAAGAGATAAGTTATTTGTATTATTTTCAAATCCCTGCTTCTCTACTTCTTCTTACAGGGGAATCTTTCTCTTCTTTTTTACTTGAATTTTGTGGGGATTTTCCATTTTTCCTTAAGGAGGATTTTTATCACCTCCTCCACTTAAATTTCTGCTCGAAACCTTTTTCTATTGAGCTGTTGTTTGACCACTGTATTTGGGTAGGCTTATTTTTTGTGAAAATACTGGAGATTGAACACCATTTTCATTTGGACCCTTTCCTTTTTTCTTATGTTGATCTATAGTGCTTATTACAGTTTCAATATCATCAATAGGTTGCACCAGAGTATCTTGAGTATTACTCTATTCTTCTCCGAATATAATTGTTTGGGTAAATGCATTACTGAATTCTACTGACTACACGTGGTAATTTTTTTTGACATGGGTCGAACCCTTTGATTTTTTCTACATATTTCAAATTCAAATAATCGAAATGGGTTGAGAATTCAACAATTCTGGTTATGTTTCTTAATACAATTTCTTCGTCTTTCCATGACAATGGGATACATTTCCTTTTTCTCTTCTCATGAAAAAAGTGAAGCCAAAATCCATATTACCTAGCAACTTTAGTGATAAACATTTTATCTAAAATGTAGGAAGGAAGAAAAACAAGACTTTCTCGGGAGAAAAAGATTCTAATGACAGTATAACTTTCCCTCTTCTCCAAGGTACCCTTATTATTTATAAAAATTGCTTCCTTTGATGACAACCTAAATGTTTTATCTCCAAAAGAATTTTCTTGAAACTGTAACAAATTCATTATGTGCTTCATAAAAGTAAATAGAGGTATTTTGTCTCCAAAGATCTTGGTACCATATAGTTACAGGGTCGATTTTATAGTCTATCCTCTTGCCAAATTTTAAACCCTTGAAAATATGGCAGTACATAATAGCGAATATTAAATATAAAGCCATGAATAATTTCTTTTCTTTCTTAAAATTTGAAATCTGGGAAGCAATTTCGATAGAGATAAGCTTTCCCCAGTTGAAGATGGATTTTTCATGAACTGTAAAATGAAAAATGTATAGAGCCAACTGAGAGATGGTTTCCATATTTTCTTGACGAGTGACTTTAGTGAATAGCCATGCAATTTATCGATAAGGGTGTTTCAAGGAACTAATTTGGATCCTTGTTATGTCAACATGGATTGCCACAACTTCAAGATATTCTTGCAGAAGGTTGAGTCCATTATTTTTTTTTTTGAGAAAATCCCTCACTTCTTCTTCTTTAAAGGTAAGAGTTGGCTCTGGTAACTTCAACATCTTCCTGAAAATGACTGGTGCTAATGAAATAGGAGATTCTCCCTGGAGTTCAATGGCTCTTCAGTTTGGAATATACTTATCAACACACTAGGTGACGACTTATTTACAACTGAACACTCCTAATACACATCCAACAAGAGCAATTCCTGATCTCCATACTATATTTTCATTTCTTTGAAGTAGAGGTAATGTAGAGTAGTAACAGTAGGATCTCAACTACTGGAAATTTTGATCTTCCCATCCAAAAATGTTCACTGTATCCTCACATAATTGTTTCCTTCCTACAACCATGAATTTGGTGGGTTGTTTGTGTAATTACTTAGAAGATATTCATAGAAATGAGGCCCTTTTCTAGATAACAATGACTTAATATTTTCCCAATGAATAACTTAATGCAAATTGAATGAAAATCTCTTGATATTTCCTCCATTAATAACGACCTTTTCGTAATTTTCAAGGCAATTGTCTTCCGTAGTACCAACATTTAATGTATCTTGAGAAAAGTACCAAGATGAAAATCGTGTTACAATGGGACCGAATATCAAAGAAATGTTGAAGTGAACCCGCGAGTCTGCCAAGCCGCGAACCCACCGTGAAGAAAAAGAAAATGCCCAAGTGTTGTGTGGGAAGGAAAATAAGGTTAGAAAATGATTAAGTATCAATTTTGGTCAGGCTTGTAGGGTAAATGGAGATGAAAGACTTGGGGACTTGCGAACCCGCGGTGATAATTTTTTTTCTTCTAAGTATCGCGCATATTGGGGATCATGGAAATAAAGGTGTGTTTTGGTCATAGCAGATTTATAAAGAAAATTATGCCAACCCATGAACTCGCAGTGATGTGATAAAATTGACAATTATGCCAACCCATGAACTTGCAGTGATGTGATAAAATTGATTAAGTATGGTGACGAAAAAGACAAGGTATACTTTACAAATAAGAAAAACAATATTTTTTTCTAAGTATGGAGAAGTAATTGGGAAAAGAAAATATAGGGGTCAACAACTGGCTTCAATATGGGAAAATGACCCCCTGTGGGTTGTTGAGAACCCAAAATCTGAAAACCAAGTATCTTCTCCATTGGGCTATGGAGTCAGAAAAAGAGAATACACAAAACAACAAATACAAATACAAAAAGGAAGAAATTTGATCAAGCAAATAAGCTTTTTAAATGCTTTCCATTGACCGACAACATTAATGTTGTCCCCTTCATATCTTTAAGCATGTAAAAATTAAAAATCAATATCTTTTCAATGATGTAAGGGCCAATACAGGCTTCAAACCTTTTATGCATTGAAGGTTTTTCTTTAGCTTTGTTCCAGAGCAACACCAATTCACCTTTTTGAAAATTCTTGATTGTTTCATTTTGATCAAAATATTTATTGACATTATGATGTCTGTGATTTATTTTCTTCAAGGCCTCGATTCATTCTTCTTCTAACTTTAAAATCCGATTTAGCCTTCTCCACAAAGGAGAAATATCTTTTGTGTCTTCAATATTTGGAACATAAGTCAAAGTGTTTAACTCTAGATTGATTGGGATTTTTTCTTCTATTCTATATGCCAATGTATATGGAGATATCCCAGTGCTTCCTTTTGGTGTCAATATGCTTGTCCATAATGCATCAATTAATTTTAAATTCCAATTCCTTTGATTAGAATCAATTGTCTTTTTAAGAATTTGGATCAAAGTCTTGTTTGTAGAATCGACCAATCCATTTTTATGGGGGTAGTAATTTGAAGATTGTCCCATTATAATACCAAATTCCCCACAAAATTTGGTAAACTTTGATCCAATGAAGATTGACTTATTATCAATGATGAACTTTTCTGGCACTCCAAATATTGACAGAATATTTCTTTTGAGAAATCTTATCAATTCTTTAGAATCAATCCTTTTTAACACTACTGCCTCTTTCCTCTTTGTGAAATAACCCGTGGCAATAATAATGTGTGCATGTCCCTTGCTTGATTTTGGGTTCATTGGTCCAATCACATCGAGTCCCCACTGTGCAAATGGTTCTTCTACCAATACATGTTTTAAAGGCATTGCAACTTTCTTCATCTTTCCAAAAACATTCTAACAAGAAAAATATTTTCTTACCATTGCATATGAATCTTTAAAGATCATTGGCCAATAATACCATGATCTTATTATTCTATCGGCAGTAGTAGCAGGTGTGGAATTGCCTCCACAAATTCCTTCATGAAACTCTTTTATTAATTCTTGGGCTTTGTTTGAATCTACATATCTCAAAAGTATTCCATCATGATTCCTTCTAAACAAAACTTCTACGACTAATACATACAGATTTGAATTCATTTTCAATGCTTTTCTCTCTTTGGGAGTCATGTTGTTTGGAAATTGTCCATATCTCAAATATAAAATAATGTCTTTGTACCATTCTAAAGTTAGCATAGGCTTCCCAATTGAACACGATATTTCTCCATTTAATGAATCATTATCTACATTAAGATTACATAATCCTTGTCCTTTAACTTATTTCAATGGTGTAATCTCTATTTCATACTCTTGGATCTTATCCAGACAATTTTCCGATTTTCCTTGTCTTAATTTTTTTATTTAAAAGCATCTTTACTGGAGATGAAGGAGCATATGCTATAACATGAAAATTCAAAATATAACTTCGGAAGTGAGCCACTGCCTTGACCAGAGAAAGACCTTGTTTCTCAATTTCTGAATATTTCAGTTCATAATCATGAAGAGTCTTGCTCATGAAGCTTATTGGAATCTCTTCTCCTTTGAGATTTTTTTGTGTAAGGACTGAAACCACGATCCCTTCTGTAGCAAAAACATATATGATAAAATATCTGTTAAAATCATGACTGATCAATATAGGTGTTGTGGTGATTGCACGCTTTGTATTATTAAAGGCATTTTGGATATCCTTAGTCCATTCAAATCTTTGTTTTTTCTTAAGCATTAGATTTATTGGTTTGAAAATAGTTGCATAATCTGGAACAAATATTCTTACAAAATTTATCTTTCCAAAAAATAATTGTACGCCCTTCTTTGAATTTGGAGGATTTAATTCATTAATGGATTTGAATCTTCCAGGATAGATATAAAATCCTTGCTTACTGACTATATACCCCAATAATTTCCCCTCAAAAACTACAAACAAACACTTTTTTAATTAAGAGAGATCCCATATAATCTCCATCTTTCAAATACTTGTCTTAAATAATTGATGTGTTCTCTTATCTTGGAATGGATAGTGAGATCATCTTGATAATCAACCAAAATATTCCCTATTATATCTTTAAAAGCATGGTCCATGGCTCTTTGAAAAATATCTCTAACATTCTTTAGGCCAAAAGGAATACAAGCATAAGCATATGTCTCCCATGGTGTTATGAAGGTAGTTTTAGGCCTGTCCTCCTCTACAACTAATACTTGATTATATCCTGAAAAACCATCTAACATGGACATACAAGCTGATCCAATAACTTGTTGAAGAAAAAATTCCATGTTAGGAAGAGGATATTTATCTTTAATACTTGCTTTGTTCAAGTCTTTGAAATCGACACACAAACAAATTTCTCTAGTTTTCTTTCTCAATATTACTGGATTGGAAAGCCATTCTAAGTGCCTGATAGGAAAATGATTCTGACTTTCTTCAACTTCTCCAGTTCTATCTTTACCAAGGGCTTCAACTTTGTATTTCTCAACTCCCTGTTTCAATGGTATGACATGCTGGAATATTGATTTTTCATATTCCTTGAGATAATCATAGGTCCATGCAAAAACATCAACATATTATTTAAATAATGCAATACATTGAACAACTTCTTCTGGAGTACAATTAATCTCAATATTCACATATTTAGGGGAGCTTCTATTCCAATGTTTATCTTCTATGTTCCTTGCACTTTTCGTACATATTCTTCTTCTTTTAAAATTTTGGCTTGATCATCTCTTGTAAAGAAATACTCGAATTTGATACAATTTTTTGGAACAAGTGAAACATTGCTATTACTTTCTTCAAGGTCATCCTCATTAGCAAGGAAATCATTCAACTCTTCATAATTCTCAAATACTTGGAGATATTATTGATTATAAGGAATCAAGGGTCTAAAAATTATTTTTACTTGAAAACTATTCTTATTCTGGAGATCATCTAGATTAAACAATGATGCAACAAGTGCCAAAGAATCTGCTTTCGGTTTTGTTCTCTAGGACCAAAAGATATGTTAAATGAACTAAATGACTCCATTATTTCATTTACTCTTTTCACATAAGGTTTCAATATTTCCTTTTTGATTTTGTATTTTTGAGTTATCTGATTTATAACTAGTTCAAAATCACCATTTATAACCAAATGTTCAATTTTCATTTCTAATGCCAAGATCATCCCCTGAATCAATGCCTCATATTCTGCTTCATTGTTTGTGCACAAAAAATCCAATATGATAGCATGCAAATGCATAATTTTATCAGGACCTTTGAAGACAACTCCAACATCAATCCCTAAACTTGAACATGCACCATTGAATGACATTGTCCAAAATTCGGTGAAAGGGTTTTCTTCCCTTTTAAAATCTTCTGATTGTTCTAAATCAAGCACAACATAATTTCCAATATTTGCATCAACATAGTCTTCCATCAATTCATTTTCTTTCTTCTTGAAAGAGAAGGGGTTTCTATTTTCATGAGGCACCTTGAGAATTGGTCCATCTTTATTTGGTAGCATCATGCAACCACCATCATTCATGATATAACCTCCAATCATTTATGACCAATATATTCCATGGACTACTCCATAGGTTGGAGGAAGATTAACCACTATGATGGTGAAAACAATGATGATATGAGGGGCAACTGTGATCCAAGCATAAAAGTCTTTAATTTATCCATAAGAAAGAACTTTTCTAGAATCAATGGCATGAATGCTTACACCCGTCTCATAATATCTAGTATAGCTCATACCAAGTGCTTCCATTACTGCTAGGGGAATAATGTTATTTGTTGGTCCAGTGTTTACCAAACAATTATGAAGCACTACATCATGATTCTCTATTGAAATATAAAAAGGGGGAACTTCACCTTTCAGTCTGACTGTTGATATGTTTTGATTTTTCCCTAGATTTGTAACAACAACATCCATTCTACTACTTGGCTCATCCAAAATTATTAGAATGTTTTCTCTCTGCTATGGAATTTTAATCACTTCCATAAAAGGCAGGGTGATTCTCAATTTGGAAATATCTTGAATTATATTGTATGTCATCTTAGGAGGATTTAGAAATTTTTGCTAGTTACTTATTTCTAAACCACTTGATATGTTCTTCTCTTTTTCCTTTTATTTATATATATTTTATCTCAGTCTAAATTTATTTACTTGTGCCCATGTTTGGATAGCATTATCTTGCAAGATATCTTTCTCCTCTTTCTCATTGAATATATACATGGATGACTCACCTTCATCCATCTGTACAAATTCAATAAGTTCTTCTTGAATATAGTCAAGCTCTTGATTAATATTTTGTTCATCAAAATAATATTCAAGTACCACTGCATTTTGATTCGGTGCCCTTGGCATTCTTTATCTTTGTTGATAATCGATACCATCATTTCTTTCTCTCTGTTCATGAATATGATTTCTCCTTTGCTCTAGATCATGAATTTTTGGATTAGGATTATAATTATCATTTCTCTTTAATGTAGTGATTTCATTTTTCATCTTCCAGATGGTTTGATTCATTTGCGCTATCTCCATCCTTTACTTTGTTTCTTGTGCCAATTGTAGGTCATTTCTTAAATTAGGAACTATTCCTCTGAACATCCCTCCATCAGTTCCTTGAGTTTTAGAATTACAAGTTCTTTGATATTCAATTCTTCTTGAAATCAATGCCCCTATATTAGAAATGGTAAGATCATCCATTCATTTTTGAAATTTTCCAAGAACAAATTCAGGGTCTGCACCAATTTCCAATATAATTTCTTCCATTTCTGTGGCTTTTTGCATTGCTTGATCTAAATATTTAATTAAATAATATATAATGGAAAACTTTACGTTTGAGGGCATTTCATTTTTATAACAACCCAATATTACTAGATCATTTGGATTTTACTCTTCAGGGATTTTATTGAGTGTTTTGAAAAATATCAGATTGAAATATTGAATTCTTTCTCCTTTATTCATGCGAATTTGGATGAAATTGGTGAGGAGAGTATGGTATGCCACTGGAGGAACATACCTGGTCAAAATGATTTCTCAATATCATCAAAATCTGAAATAGATCTTATGGGAAGAGACGTGTACCATTCATATGCCCGACCAGTCAGTTTCTGGAGGAATAATCTCACCATAACATTATCATGTTCTATTAAATCAAAATAACACGTCTAAGAACAAATCCATATGTATTTTAGGATCAAATCTTCCATCTCCTAAAAACATTGGCAATGCTCCCTATGGGAGAGTTGGTAACTGATGCTTCTCTCCTTGCAGATTGAGAGGGGAAATTATGGCCCTTATATGGAATTCTTTGTCTCTCGCACCTTACTTCATGCCTTTCCTCATTTATTTCTTCTCTATCACCCATGATTTGAGCCTTTTCTTCTTCAATCTTTGGTCTTTCTCCTTTTTCTTCTAGTTTCTTGGTTTCACTCTTTGTAAAATGGTCTTTGTATGATTCCAGTTTCAATTTCTTTCTTCTCTTATTTGTCTTTCTTCTTCTTGAACAAGAGTCCGTCAATATCTTTCCAATTCTTCATGAGTCTGAGTAGTTTTGAGGACTAGATTATATAACTGATGTAAAATACTTCTTTGGTTTCCCAATCTGATTTGTAACCGGGGTTGTTTAGGTTGAGGTTGAGTCATGAGTAATCTTGGAATAAAACCAGAAACATCTTTTTCAAATCCCCAGTATGGTTGCCAAAAATGTTGACGTTTGAATCTGTTAAGACCGAAATGACAACCTCATGAGGATATTAATCCGCCTACATTTTTATAGAGGTGGTACTCTATAAATTATTCAAAATATTTTCTTTGATATACTATATAGGATATTAATCCTATATATATATATATATATATATATATATAGGATTATGCGAACAAGAAAAACCCAAATCTTTATCGCTTATCAAAATTTAAAATGGCTTAAAATATAAGAGGTCCCGAGAAATAGATCACGAACCTTAAACATCACATTCACTAGAAATGAATAAATTTCAAAAAATAACAGAATTTCTCACATCCATCACAATTTTAGGTATTTCTGATCATATTCAAAATAGAAAGGGAAAATGGTCCAATGCACAAGATAACTTTGAAAGAGTATTACTTATTAGGATAAAAAATAAGAATTTTATAAGTCAACTTCAAATATCTTATACTCAAAACTCAGAGTTACAAGACATAATAGAAATTAACTCTGAAATAGTTATCTCGAATTTCTAAAAAATGATATAAGTCTTTTACAATATTAGAAAATTAAAGTCGTTTGTCCACGAATTGACTAGGATTGGGACTCCTGTGTGTTAGAATATAATGGACGTGCTCGTTTTACCATTGACAATATCACTATTGTCACCCAACCATAGGCCGAAGCCACCCTCTGAGCACCTTAACCTTGACAGAGAATCATTCCGAAAGCAAACCCTAGGCTAGAAAGCCAAACAAAGGGTAGCGCACCTTTCCCCAAGGATAGCGCATCAACAAGAGCTGATCAGATAGTCCAAACCCTAACCAAGAGATAGTCCAAGCCAAACATGATCTGCTAGCTGCAACAACTGCAATGGAAACTCTCCTCAAACTTGCGCACAAGACTGGGCATTGCAGTGCGCACAAGTCGCTGCTCTGCAATTCTGAGACTGCCTGCCATAATGAGAACTGGCCTCCTGCATTTATACTAATTCTGGCTAACTGCCTGGGACAACTTCTCATTATGGGTATCTGTCTGTTCAATATATATTAATTCTTCTGGCCGACTTCTTCTCTTGGAGGCTAATAACCTAATATAAATTATCCTCTTGAGCTGACATGTCTTCTAGGGTTATTAACCAACTCATTAGGGTTTCTTCTTGCTTTCTGGAGTATTCTATTGTCATCAGGTTTACACGTGGAGGTAAATACCTCATGCAACTACCATAATATCAACACTCCCTCCTAGCTAGGGAGGTATTACAGGTAATGGTCATGAGCACAAACATACCATTCACCCAGTAGCATCAACATAGACTATCTCATGACTAGATCATGAGCACCATCACCATTAGTATCATCATCCATATCATCTCTCGAAACCATATTCCATCTGAGTAATTAGACATGATGCTGGATAAGTCACTCACACCACAGAGTGATACAAGAGCCATTCTTCTAATTTGGACATATGTCCTAGAAGAGTAAATGTTCTGAACCATTTTCCGTCTGAAAAATCTCTGTTCTTTGATCATCCATCTAGCTGATAATCATTTCCAATACTGCTGATAGTCTTCAAGACAATCAGAGTAAAATAGAAAACAACTGTGTCTATCCATAGTAGTACATAACTACAATTCAGTGGTACATTACCACACCAAGTAACACACAAGTACTTGATCAAACAGTGGAACACATCCACCACAGTAGTATATATCTACTGTCATACAATCTTCATAATAATCATCTGATATCAACTTGCAAAGAAATTATGTTATGATATAAACTGAATCATATGGGCCATTCTTCCACTCACATCTGTGAGATCTTGGAAGAGCATTTTCCCTCAAAAGGTAAGACATCAATGATGAGCTATCTGGACTATTCTTCTCAAGCAAGGAAGAATAAATGTCCTGATTTTTGAGCCTAGACCATTCCCCACCTTGGGCCATTCCTCCGACACTAAACAAAGTGTAACATGGAGAGAATGAATCCACCCTAAGGAATTCCTATCCCTGATTGCTGAGCCTGGACCATTCCTCCGACACTAAACAAAGTGCAACCTGGAGAGAATGAATACACCCTAAGGAATGACTGTCTGGACCATTTCCCTTGTTAACCACAAGAGGAAAAGATTGTCCTGTACCAACCTCCAAAATGGACTATTCCTCATGTTAACCACAATGAGAAATCGTTGTTCGGTGAGGTGGGACAGTCTTCTTGAGTAACCCTCAAGAAGAGAGACTACCCTAGACCACTCCCCATGTTAACCACAATGGGAAGTCACTGTCTATGGTACATCAACAATCTGGACCATTTTTCGAACTAGAAAATGTCTGTCTGTCAGAAATCTCAATCCACTTTCCGAACTAGAAAGGAAACTGCTCATCCTGGACCATTTTTTGAACTGATAAATGACTATCCATAAATCAATACATACCAATTCTCCCTCCAAACCTAGGATTCATCTCTTCCTTTTTCAATAAGGAAGTCGTCTCCACGAGCTCCATCTTGAGTACACAAACTCTTTCATCTTGGATAGAAGCTTTACCAAAATGTTTGCTTATTTGCTCATATGTGGAGATATGTATTGGAGAACCACTTTCTCTTTTTTGAACTTCATCACGGATAGTGTGATGCTTGATTTCAAATGTACTTCAGTCTGGAACACTGGTTTTTCTCTGAAGGCTTCATGTAGCTTTGATCAATAAAGTATATCATTGTTTGGAACACTGGAACATATCCATGTGGCACTTCTTCAGTGATCATGAGATCTGATCTACTGAGTAATCATCTTGATACAATATCTTTGTTATAGAAAATCTTCACCACGCTTCTGCTATGCACTGGAGGTTCTCCACCAAGTTATATTCTTCCATATGCATACAAGGGTCTCTTTCTGGTATGCTTCAAAGTTCTGAGGTTTCTTTTCATACGCTCTCTATAAAATTTCTCTGGAGAACAGTCTTTGCATTTATCTGATGTAGAATTCCAACTCATGGATGTTGGGGATGATACAATGACTCATGTAAAGATATGCCTACTTTACTGGAACAAGTAATCATCATAGTCTTCTCCCTCCATATGGGAGAACCTCTAGTTCTAGATCTCACAATGCTTTCATTCATAAGTCTTCCATACACTATTCTTCATCACGAATTTTAGTTCCTCTGCTTGATTTCTTTTAGTGAGTTCATATCAGGCTGGTAATCTTGTGATTCTCGATACAATGACTGGTTGTTCTGGCTTCTCTTTATTTCTTGGAATCTTCATGTTCTTCTTCATGTTTTTCTTTAGCTCTTGGGTCCATGGAGTTTCTTATAGATTCCATGCCCTAAAGATTCCACTTTTTCCTTTCATCATAGGATCACGGATGTGAATGGACAACCAAGGATACTTTAAGGCTTCTCTTTGAATAATACTTCTTCTAAGGTCGAACTGAACACATACTACTTTTCATGTTTGCTACCATGGATATATACTTCATCATCTTCAATGGATCATAGGATTAGCTCCCTCCTAATCCTTGCTTCATGTATGAATACATGCTCTTCTTTATGGTGATATATAATCAACTCCCTCCATCTAGGAGAGTCCATGTTTCCATCTGCATCCTTATTGTCTTCTGCATAGCATCATAAGTCTTTCTCCAATTTTCTCTTGATTGCTGACTTCTTTCTTCTAGGTTTCTTCCAGATTGATTCTGATTTCGGCTTATCTTGTAATAGATTCCACAAGATTTGTTTGATATATTTCATCCTTTCTTGTATAGTGATAACAATCCTTATCTTGTTGCTCTTCCATAGATATAGTTCTTATTGGAACATATTTTTAAGAGATAGATATAAAATATATGTATAGAGACTTATACAAACAAGATATGTACAAGAACTAAGAAGAGTATTGTTACCTTCAGAAGAAGAAGTCTCTTTCATCATGCTTAGTCTTCTTTGTGGGTTCCTTTTCTTCGACAACTAATGCTTCGTGTTTCTCATTCCTTTCCTTTAGCTCGGGACAATGATTCTTGTAGTGACCATACTTTCGACAGTTGAAGCATTGCACTTTTGAAATGTCTTTCTCTTTATTTGGCTTCCTCCTTGAACCAAACTTGCTTTTGTTTCTGAAATTATTGAATCTTGCTATGAAGGTTTGATCATCATACTTCTTTTGGGGTTTCTCTTTTGCACTGATCCTGGATTCTTCTTGAGCATAACAAGTCCAAAGTTCTTCAAATGTAGGATACTCCTTCCTTGTGTTCATGCTTGCAGCAAATGCATCCCATGTCTTAGGAAGACCATTGAGTACTATGTTTACCAATTCCTTCTCTGAAATGATCTCTTCAATAGCTTTTATTTGATCTCTTAATTGAGATATTCACACAAAGTATGATGTTATGTTGTCATCATCATTCATCTTCATGTCACAAAGCTCATTCTTTAGACTCATTACTTGTCTAATGTTTCTGACTGAGAAGAGGTTTGTTAGGGCATTGCACATCTTCTTCGATGAGTCAAGATGGGAGGTGTAGGGTATCAAGTGGTATTTTATAGAATCCACTATGATTCTCATGGCATTGATGCCACAATATTTGAACTTCTCCATAGCTGCAACGTTCCGCGGTTCCTTCTCTTTCCCTTCTTCAAACTCTGGTTTCACGATCTTTCCTTTCACGATATCCAACACTTTATTCTTGGCAAGGATGAGATCAATCCTTGTCTTCCACGCTCTGAAGTTAGAAGCTCCATCTAACTTGTTCTTTGACTTCATAGAGTAAGTCATGGATGCTTTGACTTGGTCAACCCTAGATTTGACCAAAAGCTCAAACTTCACGTCTTGGATTTCTGAGAGTACCAGGAGATGCGCTAGGCTAGGGCACACTGATCTATCTAGATATTAGGTCAATCCATTTATTTAAGGTGCCTCAACAAGAGGATTAGGGTTTCTGCAACTGCACCTGCTAGTAACCCTATCGACAGTGCTATGGTGTCTGCTCCTGCTAGAAACCCTAGCGACAATTCTTCAACGAGCTTAATATCCTTACGGTTATGTTTCCTTCCAACGGTTAGACTGAATGGAGGAGGTGTGGGCCCATAACCTATTAGAATATAATGGATGTGCTCATTTTACCATTGACAATATCACTATTGTCACCCAACCATAGGCCGAAGCCACCCTCTGAGCACCTTAACCTTGACAGAGAATCATTCCGGAAGCAAACCCTATGCTAGATAGCCAAACAAAGGGTAGCGCACCTTTCCCCAAGGACAGTGCATAAAAAAGAGCTGATCAGATAGTCCAAACCCTAACCAAGAGATATTCCAAGCCAAACATGATCTGCTAGCTATATCAACTGCAATGGAAACTCTCCTCAAACCTGCGCACAAGACTGGGCACTACAGTGTGCACAAGTTGCTGCTCTGCAATTCTGAGACTCCCTGCCAGAATGAGAACTGGCCTCCTGTATTTATACTAATTCTGGTTAACTGCTTGGGCCGACTTCTCATTCTGGGTATCTATCTGTTCAGTATATATTAATTCTTCTGGCCGACTTCTTCTCTTGGAGGCTAATAACCTAATATAAATTATCCTCTTGAGCCGACATGTCTTCTAGGGTTATTAGCTAACTCATTAGGGTTTCTTCTTGCTTTATGGAGTATTCTATTCTCATCAGGTTTACATGTGGAGGTAAATACCTCCCGCAACTACCATAATATCAACACAGTGAACCATTAAATACATATGAGAAATATGAAGAAGAAGATGTAGAACTAGAACAGGACACAAGCAACACAATCTGGATAGAAGACAAAGGGAAATTATGATAATTCGGTTATATTATTCTAACAAAAGAATAAATACAATTGGATGAATTTTGAAAAGGAAGGAGAAACGTGATCAATATAAAATTACTATGATGGAATCTCTCTCTTCACTTTGGTGCTGTTGGTGTCCTTTTATCCTCCTTGCTAAAGATTTATGGACCGATACTAACCGTCGCTTCTTGATTTTCCTTAGTAATATTGATTAAGTATTTTCTAAACCATTCTTCTATGTAATCCTTCACTGGAGCCACATTTATCTCATTTTTAATTTTAATATCAAATAACTCACCTTCCAAATCTTTTAAGTCATGTGAGATATTGTGAATTTTCTCTTCAGTATCTTGATTTTTGTTTGCATAATCTACTAGCCAATTTTCAATTTCTCTTTCATCATATTCAATTATACTATTGAACTTTTTAGCTGAAATGCTTTTCAATATGTCCACGTGTTCTTTAAATTGTTGCCTCGTCATAAATATAGAATTAATAATTAATCTCGAGTCTTGTACTTCTCCAGTGTTTCCTGCCAAGTTTATCTTGGTGAGTTTTCTGAATAATATTTCCTTTTTATTTACAATTTCATTGCAATTATCCATAATATCCTTCAAATTACTGATCTTTTTGATCCAACATGCTTTCAACTATTTGATTCTAGAAAGAGAGGGTAAGTCTGATTCCCTTCTTTTGAGCTCGGTCATGTTGGAAACTTTGACTGCAAAATTTATAACAACATCTTTATAAAATCCTTCCTCATTTTTATAATCTTCTTGAAGGAATTCATTATGATAATTTAATCTAGATACGAAAGAAACAATATTACATGATACATCCCATGCCTCCATGATAAGTGACATTCTTCCTTTTATATTTTCCTCAACAATTTTTTTGATAGCCATTAAAAAACTTGATGATCCCTTCAACTTCAAATTAGGTGTTCCCGACTTTGCAATGGCTAATGGGATTGAAAGAATAGGGAGAGGCATCAAGGTGGATTCCAGTTCTCTGACCTTTTATTTTTATTTGGCATTCTTTTCTTCTAAGTCATCAATTGAAACATCCAAGGCATCACCGGTTACCTTGTGTATTTTAGAAATTTGAGATGCAAACAACTTACTAAGATCATATTTAGAACAAGCTTTTGTTTTTTTATTTCTTTGATTTATTCCCTCAAATACTAAATTTATGGAATTTTTATCAAATAGTGCATTTTGTATAGTAAATGATTATTCTTCTAAAAAATCTTCTTCTTGTGCGGTGATTTCAACAACAATTTGTTGGGTTTCTTGTAACCTCTATTCTTCATTAGGGAAATGCGTATTTTCAATATCGACTTCAAGATCCATGTTCGCAAGAATTAAGTTATTTGTATCATTTTCAAATACCTGCTGCTCTGCTTCTTCTTACAGGGGAACCTTTCTCTTCTTTCTTACTTGAATTTTGTGGGGATTTTCCATTTTTCCTTAAGGAGGATTTTTATCACCTCCTCCACTTTAATTTCCGCTCGAAACCTTTTTCTATTGGGCTGTTGTTTGACCATTGTATTTGGGTAGACTTATTTTTTGTGAAAATACTGGAGATTGAACACCCTTTTCATTAGGACCCTTTCCTTTTTGCTTATGCTGATCTGTAGTGCTTATTAAAGTTTCAATATCATCAATAGGTTGCACCAGAGTATCTTGAGCATTACCCTATTCTTCTCCGAATATAATTGTTTGGGTAAATGCATTACTAAATCCTATTGACTGCACGTGGTAAAAAAAAATGACTTGGGTCGAACCCTTTGATTTTTTCTACATATTTCAAATTCAAATGATTGAAATGGGTTGAGAATTCATCAATTCTGGTTATGTTTCTATATACAATTTATCCGAATTTCTACGAAAATGGGATAAATTTCCTTTTTCTCTTCTCATGAAAAAAGTGAAGCCAAAATCCATATTTCCAAGCAACTTCGGTGATAAACATTTTATCCGAAATGTAGTAAGGAAGAAAAGAAAGACTTTTTCGGGAGAAAAATATTCTAATGACATTATAAATTTCCCTCTTCTCCATGGTACCCTTATTATTTAGAAAATTTGTTTCCTCTGGTGACAACCTGGATGTTTTATCTCCAAAGAGAAGTTTCTTGAAATCTGTAACAAATTCATTATGTGCTTCATAAAAGTAAATAGAGGTCTTTTGTCTCCGAAGATCTTGGTACCAAAAAGTTACAAGGTTGATTTTACAGTCTACCCTCTTTCCAATTGTTAATCCCTTGAAAATATGGCAGTACGTAATAGTGAATATTAAATATGAAGCCATGAAGGATTTATTTTCTTTCTTAAGATTTGAAAGTTGGGAATAAATTTTGATAGAGATAAGCTTTCCCCAGTTGAAGATGGATTTTTCATGAACTTTAAAATGTAAAATGTACAGAGCCAACTGAGAGATGGTTGCCGTATTTTCTTGAGCAGTGACTCTTGTGAATAGCCATGCAATTTATCGATAAGGGGTTTTCAAGGAACTAACCTGAATCATTGTTATGTCAACATGCATTGCCACAAGGTCTTCAAGATATTCTTGTAGAAGGTCGAGTCCATTATTTATTTTCTTGAGAAAATCCCTCGCTTCTTCTCCTTTAAAGGTAAGAGTTGGCTCTGGTAACCTCAACATCTTCCTAAAAATGACCAGTGCTAATGAAATAGGAGATTCACCCTAGAGTTCAATGGCTCTTTGGTTTGGAAAATACTTATCAACAAACCAGGTGATGAATTCTTTACAATAGAACACTTCTGGTACACATCCAACAAGAGCAATTCTTGATGTCCATACTACATTTTCATTTCTTTGAAGTAGAGGCAATGTAGAGTAGTACCAGTAGGGCCCCAACCACTGGAAATTCTGATCTTCCCTTCCAAAAATGTTCATTGTATCCCAACAAAACTATTTCCTTCCTAGAACCATGAAGTTGGTGGTTTGTTTGTTTAATTACTTAGAATATATTCATAGAAATGAGGCCCTTTTCCATATAATAATGACTTAATCTTTTCCATATGAAGAACTTAATGCAAATTGAATGAAAATGTCTCAACATTTCTTCCATTAATAACAACCTTTTCGTAATTTGCAAGGCAATTGTCTTCCGTAGTACCAACGTTTAATGTATCTCGAGAAAAGTACCAAGACAAAAATCATGTTATGATGGGAATGAATATGAAAGAAAAGTTGAAGTGAACCCACGAGTCTGCCAACCCGCGAACCTACTGTGAAGAAAAATAAAATTCCCAAGTGTTGTGTGGGAAGTAAAATAAGATCAAAAAATGATTAATTATCACCGTTGGTCGGGCTTGTAGGGTAAATGGAGATAAAAGGCTCGGGGACCCACAAAAATGCTGTGAGAAAAACATGAAAATTTCTAAGTATCTTGCATATTGGGGATCACATAAGTAAATGTGCATTTTGGTGATAGTCGATTTATAAAAACAATTATGCCAACCTGTGAAATTGCCGTGATGTGAGAAAATTGACTAAGTATGGTGAAGGAATAGACAAAGTATTATTTACAAATAAGAAAAACAAGAAAATTTTCGAAGTATGGAGAAGTAATAGGGAAAACAAAATATAAGGCTCAATAATATACTAACTGGCAGAGAATATTTTCTATGTTGTCCTAAACCTGGAGGTCTAGAGGGTATTGATTGGAAATATATCATAAATTCCTCCTCTATTATGATATCCCTCTATATTTCCTCATGCAATGTGTAGTTCATACCTTAAAAGCTGCATAAACCTAGCCTCATATTCTAAAGCTAACCTACCACCTTACCTCAAGGAGTTAAAATCATTTAACAACCTCTCATTAAACTCCTTCGAAAGGTATCATTCTCTAAAATACTCCTCAAATAGATGCCATGATATCTCAAAAACATCCATAACTAATTATGGTAATAAAGTCTTCCACCATAGTAATGCACTTCCTTTTAACTAGAAGATACCCATACACACTTTGATATTGGAAGTATAATCTCTCAATGCAAAGTACATGGCCATGTTTTCAAGCCATGATTTAGCAGCCTCCACATCATTGGAAAAAGTTAAATTTCTCCAATTCTCTATAAGAATTAACATTAGGAGAATTTATTGGCCCCTCTCCAAGAATAGAGGCACCACTAGATTCTTGGTTTAGTCGGTTAGTCAAAGCAATTGAAATCCTTTGGAATGATGATGTCATTTTCATTACTTCAGCTGTAGGTACATTTCCATGATCTTGTACTCTAGGAGGAGATGGTGGAGGTGTAGGTTGAAGTGGAGGTCATGCACCACAACCTCTTGTTTCCCTACTTCCATGTCTTTGATCTGGATTTTATGAGAAGAATGAAATGAATACAAATTATTAAAAGATGCTTAACACAGAATAACAAAGATACAGTAAAACTAGTTTTCTATTCAGTAAGGAAATAAGCTAAAACTGTAAAATGTAGCGGAAAACAAGCTTACTGGAATGGTGGCAGATTATCTCTGAGAAGAGATGTGACAGATGCACTCCTTCGCAAGAAGATGATTACAATGAGGCTCTAAAGGCCTTTTTTACAATAAACATGAATTTCAAAAACCCTAGACATCCAAAAACATAACCCTAGGAGATGAAGTGCCAAAAGTCACGTGGGCCTCGTTTGGGTAAGTTAGTACATCAACTTCCCGGGGTCGTAACTTTTGCATATGATCTCCATTTTAAGCGCACGATAACCCGTTGGAAAGGTATCTTTGAGGAGATTCATTTTGGGGGCTCAATAATATCCTTAGGCTATCACTGAGAAGCTTGATTCTAAAAAACCTTCATTTAGGCCCTCAAAATGGCCGCAGAAGTTAAAAACTGCTAAAATAGTAAATTGCCAAAATTGCCAGAAAACTGTTTTGAGCAATTTGGAAAAGGTGGGTGGCCACCGATATCCACCTGGATTAGTATTCCTCTTCTTCTTTCCATTACTTCCCTAGCATGAATGGACATACAAATTTCCAAATTTCTATCAAATCAAAAGTAATCTTAATAAATGTAATTAGGTAAAATCGATAATCATTATGTAATTTACTAAGCATATGGGTCCATAGGCCATAGTGTTCACAACTACATTTTGATACCATATGTAATGCCCTTCTGGGACGTTAACCTAATACAAAGCACACAACTTACTAGGATGCAAATTATTATTATCATTTAGAATATAAATAAATACTCAACCTCACATCATAAACATATGCATAAGAATCATTCAATGATACTGGAGACAATGTAAACACCAATTCTTACATTCAATTTCACAATATTTAAAATGTCTCTATGCAATATAACCAATATAATCTGCCAAAGTGTAGAGAAATATGCTCGATTATATAATCAAACAATAAAATTTACAACCCACAATGAATTAGAGTTTGTTGGTCATCCAGTGGTCCTTTGTTGCTCTCTATGGAAGTATTACAACTGTTCTCTATAGGGAATTAACTTCCCCTTATTTGAGGTAATAAGCCTCTTTCCAATATCTAAAACTTCCTCACATATAAATAACATGATAATTGAAAGTAATACTTCTTCAAATCAGCAAGGCTCTATCTATCTTGTTGGGCCTTCATACACCATACGTTTAATAGTAAGAAGCATGCAATGGTTTAATAAATCCCAACCATGAATATAATTCAGTAAATGTTTCCATTTACAATAAAAATCCTCTTCAAGTACCAGATAGGGTTTGGATCAAATGCAAATGAAATCCAAAGGTATATTAAGAGAGTTTCAACACATTTAATTTTTTTTTATTACATTCCCTGCTAGATGAAAAACCTATAAAAATTCCTTCAAATTCCTTTAAAAACCCAAATTCTGTATTGGGAAGTAGCGAACGAGCCACTACAATATGCAATCACTAGTTTTCTAAAGGACAATCATGGTTCAATTTCCAGTTTCCCTAAGGAAGTTCAATTCTATTTGTATAGATAAATTCTATAAAATATTTTCCAAAAAATTCAATAATTACTCAAAAGGTTCAAACTATCTAGGAGGTCATTCTTGTGAGTCAAAGCATAGTTTTTAAATTCCATAACAAGGAACTAAATTTATGCAAATTTAGAGACTCAAACCCTCAAGGAAATTTATAAATATTAAAATATCAATATAAACTTAACTAAATTTGAAGACTATCATACATTTTTCCAAATGGTTGTAGATGTCGTCCTTGTCAAGTATTAACTCCAATCTTTCTCCAAGAAGATCCTTTAGAAATTTTACTTCAAGCTCCATGAATTACCAATTGCAAGAAGCTTACTGGTTGACCACCCTACCATATCCGTAGGGTAATATTTTTTGCTTGGAACCCCCAAGATACATTGGGTTGTATGAAAAGATTGCAAAACTAGCAAGAGGAATGTGCAACTCCACTAGAGCATGTGAGTTATCCTTCCTCTAAGATAATAGCACAATTCTTGAGATCAAACTCACAAACATATCACCATGAAAAATTTAAGCATGATGACATCCATCTAACATTAGGGTGCAAAATATGAGCACTCAACCCCAATCCTCTCTTCTTATATATCCTTTTAAGCTCATGCCACTTTCCAGTCTCATGCAAAAATATTAATTATTTAATTACTAAATGAATAATATTCACCCACACACGTCACCTACATGCAAAATTAAAAATTTCTTAAATATTAAATAGATATTATTCACCACCTTCCAACTATCTTTCCTATTTCTGCTCCAAGTTGTTTCCTTGATCCTTTTGTTTTTCCTAATTGAGTGGGTGCACTTGAAATTCATTTTTCCCAATTAAATGAAACTTCTCATTAAAAGTGATTTTTTTTCTTTTTTATTTTCAACTCCTAAGTATTTTTTCAAATATCAAGGTGAGTCTAATCTCACTTTTCCCTTTTTGTAAAAACATGCACACACACACACACACACACACACACACACACACACACACACACACACACACGTGCGAGTATTCAAGTCATAAATGCACTTTCTCTTTTTATTTATGCCAAAATAATTATACAAATCAAAGGATACTTTTCTCCCAAAGTATACACATATACAAACCAAAATTAATACAAAGTGTGACACCAAGTTAACCGAAAAACTTCAAGTATTCAATATGAAGATCTTAGACATGATGACTACAACTCTTCAAGTACCCTACACTAAGAGTTAGACATAACCTTTACAACTCTTCCAGTGAATGATACCAAGGGTGAGACTAAGTTGAATCAGAGCCTTCAAGCATCCATTTTCATGGTGGTGGATTTGTGTCATGTTTGGGACCATGTTGGGACCTAATTATCCTATCATGCTTACTTCTGGTGAGAGACTAATGGTCATTGGTGATAAACATTGGCACCTTATTGTGCACCCCTCAATAGAACCTCATGAGTGATCGAATCTGCGGCCTACCCTCACAACAACATGTAACCTACACCTCAAAATTACTCACTTTGATAGTGTCGCAAGTGTCGTCATTACAAGTGTTGTAAGTGTCGCATCTTGTCTGCAAGTGTCACATCTTGACTACAACTGTTGCAAGTGTCACAAAAATAATACTTCCATATTTCCCATGTCGTGCCTCTAATGACATCACAAATTCACTTAAGACACCTCAAAGGCTAGTTTGGAAGAAGAGAAATCAGTTGATAGGAAGTACAAACCTTTTTCCATTGAAAGAACCACTAAAAAATGAATTTTGGAGAGGAGCGCTCCCCTACCCACTGTCAGGGAGTGCTGGCACTCCTTGAGCCTCTTTGGGGGAGTGTTTGAGAACTTTGTGCACCCTTTTGGGGGAGCGCTACCCCTTTTCTGAGCAATTTTTTGGTTTGTTGAGGCAAATGAGGGAATAATCCCTCAATTCCTGAAGGTGGTTGGATTCGAATAGATGGTCAAGGCATGATCTTAGGGAAGATCCTCAACCGAAGGAGAGGAATCCTCAACTTATCCCAAAGATCTCTCAAGTGGTTGGACCTCTCCAAGGTTATATAAGGAGGCCTTCTCATAGTGAAATGTACAGTAGAGGCTAGAGATTGATACCAAACGTATGATCCTGTAAGTGGTATTGTACATGAAAGGTACAAGGAAGATTGAGAATTATACCTAACTTATGATCTCATAAGAAGGTATTGACAATGACAATTGAGAATTACATAAAACTTATGATCTCATGAGTGAGATGTAATCAAAGCAATCAGTGGAGATTGATTGAGCAAAGGGGTTGGACAAGGAGAATTGGAAGAAGCTGCTGCACCTTCATTCAAAGGGTTGTAAGTACTTTCACTCGTTCTCATTAATAATCAATGCTTGACCTGTTTCTTTCAAACTTGTGCTTGTTCCATATGAGTTTGTCTGTAGTAGATGGATCTATGATTGAGCTAATCTCAATAGAGTAGGAAGTCCATTGTATCTTTGTTTGTTTTGCAGGACCTATCGGGGAGCTCAAGATCAAAGCTCAGCCTGGACTTTGCAGGGACAAACGTCACTTATAAGGTACATTTCTTTCTCCTTCTCTTTCATTCATTAGCTTGATTATATCTAAAAGGAAGTCTATGTCCATGTTAAGCACTTTCTGTCTTGGCCTTAGGAGTCTAGAGACCAAGAGGGAATCCACTTGTTCGCGGGGGATTCACCTACAACAGAAATTGGCGATTCCACTAGGGAGGAGCTCTGATTTTTGTTTCCATTCCCAGATCTTGTTTTGGCCCTTTTCCCACTGATTTGATATTCTCCACATTGTCTTTTTATTCTTATATTTGTTTGACTGCCCCATTATGTCATCAGGATCACCCTAATTGACTGAATTTCCTTCATTTTTTTTTTCTCTGAGTTTTTGGAGCAGAGCACTCCCCTACTATTTCTATAAGAGATCTAGCACTCCCCTTTAGCCTTACACAGAGCTCTGGAACGCTCTGGTGCCCCTTACACCAAAGCGCTACCCCATTTTTGTGAGAAATTCTCTAGAATTTTCATCTTCTGAAGATATTTCTTGGTTTTGGATTTTGCTCAGGGTCCCATACTCTCAGTCCATCCTGATATTGGCTTTCAAACACACTTATTTATGAGAATTCATCCTATTTTGTTTGGATTTTTTGACATTTGTTCTTACTTTGCAATTTGTCCTTCACGATTTGGAGTCAATTTGTCGTTTTCTTCTTGTTTATCTGACTGAGTGAAAACTTTGTAAGGGGTTTCAAAGGTCTTTTGTACTTTTCTTTCTGATCTTTGAGTCATCTTGTCCAATGTATTTCTCCTTCCTTTTGAGTTTTTGGCTTTCCGTTTCTTGTTTGATCACAACAAGGGTGTCTTTTGGTTTATGTGAAGTTTGCTTCCAGATTGCTTAAATCTCACAACTCTTGAAGTTTTATTAGCATAAGAAGCTTTACATATATTGGTTATCAATCACATACAAACATTTTAGCATTGCATTGGATTCCTTATTGAGGACTATTGCATGAGGTCATTTCATCTCAGTGTTTGACAGTGAAAGGAAAATCCTTCTCCTTCCCTTAATTAGACATTCATTGAAAGAAAAGACTGCTTATCATTTCTTATGCATGTTTTGGGAACTGAGTCATAATATCATCAGTATTCACTCTCATATACCTCTGAGTAAACAACAACCACTAAAATCAACGCTTAACTAAAATTTATCAGAATTTTTACATCTTTGTTAGCAAACCTACATTAGTTTAAGGTGTAGGGCTTTGGAATAAGGTTGAAAGGATAACTTTCCAAAGCTATCAAACAAACTTAGCATCTTACGATAGGGAGAGAAAATACAATTGTCGTATAGGATTTCTAGGATCCCCCTCTCACACAGGGGTTATGCTCGAGGTCGCATTCATATGAGTTACAGAGATTATCCCTCTATGGTTCAATTGTTTGTAGTGGTCAGATCATATATTGGTGGTCACTTGAGGGTATACCCACGATTATGTGTGGGAGCCTCTCGAGTTGATTTCAGACTTGTTATCCTGTCCATACGTTCAGATCGGATTGTCGAATGTACCCACCCAAGGGATGACTGTGAGTTGGTGACCTTAGTATCCATTATCTTTAGGGTCTCACACAAGGTGACAATGAAGGGAAGTCTCGCTGTACCTGGAACAGACATTCGTCAAACTCACTCGGGATCCTTGGAGGGTAAATCCACAATTATTGTGTGGAAGCTTGCACCAAGGTGTAAGTCCGTTAAGCAGGTCACCAACGTAATTGATCCACCCGCTCTATCCCCGCCTCTTCCTATTTTGATCTCGCGACGTTGGATTTCATCACCAACTAGTGGTTTCATTGTGGGAAGGTTTTGTTTGATTGTTTGCTTCTCAGATTCATAGCGTGTGTTGGTTGTGTTACTTAGTGGACCTTAGGTTGAGTCAGTGTTAATGGCATCAAATCCTGAGAGTACCAATGGAGGAACCCCTTCTCCTGGGGAACCTTATACCTTTCCTTCTTTTGGAAACTTTGGTCCTCTGTACATTGCCACACTGAGTCTTCCAGGACTCACCATCAGATTACCGGTTTGGTTGTTTCCCCACTCTGGTGATCTTGAATCCTCCCAATGTTTCAACTACACCTAATACTTTAGATGTCAGTACACCACCCACACATCAACCTCACATTGAATTTTCACCTTCTTCACCCATTAAGTCTCCTTCCATTTCTCCTTCTTCAACTAGTGAAAGATCTAAAGCAAGTAGCTAGGTTGATCAGAAGAAGAAGAAATGGAAAGAGAAGAAGAAGAAGAGCTCGAAAAGGACCAAGGCCCCAACAACATCAGATGTTGGATCCAAGCAACCAGTTACTGTTAATAGTACTGGGAGTGTTGATGAGGTCAACAAGATTAAAATGAAGAATCTGAAACCCAAATTCCCTTGCAGTCTTTGTAAGGGTGACCACTTTCTGAGGGATTTACCTAGTATTCCCAAGGTCTTAGAAATGTGGTCCTCCACGTCATCGGCCTCTTCTGGTCATGTCGGTGATACCCCATCAACTAGTGACGTCAAGGTAGGTAAGAAGAAGACAACTGTCAAATTTCCTTGTATGTTATGCAAAGGTGATCATTATTCTCACCTTTGTCCTCGTATGGAAGATGCTTCTTCTCTTTTGGAAAAACTTCAACTTCCAAAAGGTTATCGTAAGATTTCCCCGACCCATCATTAGTTGATGGACTGGTCAATCCGGTTCTATCCCCGATCATTTCAGTTGATCAAGTGGTCAATCTAGTTTCCTCGTCGATTGAACCACAAACCCAAGTAGCTGATTCAGTTCTGTCATCGATCAAACCTACTCTTCATCAAAAGAGTGTAACCCAAGTAGTCGATCCGCTTTCATCCTCGGTTGACCCCACTCTCCTGTTAGAGAGTGACACCAAAGCGGTCGATCCATTTCCACCTGTCGACCCCATTCTCCCCTTGGAGAATGAAACCCAAGTGGTCGATCCGGTTTTGTCATCGATCAATCCCACTCCTCCTTTGACGAGTGACTAAATGGTTGATCCAATCCCATCATCGGTCAATCCCACTCTTCCTCTGAAGAGTGCTTGCGTGGTTGACCTGATGCCATCATTGGTCGATCCTATTCTCCCTCTAGAGAGTAAACCCGATACTACCCACGTTTTTCTCGTTGATATAAAATCTACCGTGCTGGGGGGAATTCCTCATTCTCCCGCGAAACCCCCTCCAAGAAATGAGGCCATACTTTTTGATTGGGGTGCGCTAACTAGACCTCGTCTTCCCTCTCACATTTCTTTCCAGATTACAATACAGTTTTGTGGTCAGGACGTTCCTCAAACACTGATAGATGAAGGTCTGTCCGTTAGTATTTTTTCCTCTGTTGCTTGGCATGCTTTGGGTTGTCCTCAGCTTGTGCCGGTTACACAGAATCTGTTAGCTTTTAATAGAAGAACTAGTCAACCTTTAGGGACCCTTCCTCAATTTTCGGTAACTTTGGGAGGGAAAACTGTCTTTATTGATGTCATGGTAGTCCGAGAGCCCTTGGATTTTTCTTTACTCCTTGGGCTAGATTATGTCTATTCCATGAAAGCTATTGTTTCCACTCTTTTTCGTGTGATATATTTCCCTCACGATGAAAGAATTGTGACTATTAATCAACTTTCCTTCATTGGTCTTGACTGGATTACCTCCCTGAATGGTTCTTATATGATGACAGTATCTCCCCCGCCGCATGTCAATTATGTGGCATTGTCTCCTATGACTTTGACTCCTGATGATTTGGATCCGGTAGTTGACATGGTGATCTCTTCGATAGGGCTATTGGATCCTGATCTCCTTACCCCTGATGAGGCCCTCGACATGTGTTCCTTCCAGAGTGATTTTCTTCCATCCAATGAAGATCTCTTGGAAGCCATGACCGAGTTTTGTCCCTTGACATGGTGTTCTTCCAGAGCATTATTTTCTTGGAATCCATGATCAAGAAGAGTCACGAGCATAGTTTTCTCTTCTCTGTGGCAATCTCATTAAAAAATGAAACAGAGGTCATGAGCATAGTTTCTCTTTTCTGTAGCAAGCTCGTTAAAAAATGAAATAGAAGCTTTGAGCATAGTTTTCCTCTCTGTGGCAAGCTCGTTAAAAAATGAAACAAAAATCTGGGGATTGAACCTGAAGCCCTGAGCATAGTTCTTTTCCTGTGTCAATCTCGTTAAAAAATGAAACAGTCACCTCTCCTGTCGGGTCGAGTCTTTCGCCAGATCTCATAGATGTTGAGTCAAGTCTTTCATTAGCTCTCATATTTGAACCTTCATTTCATCCACCTGTATCCTTTTTCTCCATTTAGTATAGAAATTGGTGACAACCTCAAAGTTGGTGAATGAATTGAAGCTTGGAGGGCATGTCTCCAGCCTTTGATGATCATTCTGGATTTAAGCCACTAGCTTTCAAGCTGGGGGCATACTGATCTTAGTCTTTGTTCTTTCTCGTGCTCGAAAAAATATGAGAATGAAACCAGGTAAAATTTTATCCCTTTTTCGGACCCGCATGGATATACGAAAAAGGAACCCCCTGGAGTCGTCTTTGAGCTCTTTTCAGACTCTCTAAACATGAAAAGATTGCCGAGTGATCTTGCTTCCTTTCACACTCATTAAAAGGTTTGAAAGGGCATCTTTCGAGTGATAATTTATCTCTTTTAGGGCCCCACAAGACTAACATTACGAAAAATGACAACCTTGGAGTCGTCTTTAAGTTGTTTTCAAACTCTCTAAATATGAAAAACCACTGAGTTTACCTTCTCTAGACTCGTTAAACAATCATACATTGAAGGGCCCATACATGACCGAACACTTACTTCTTCCAGTTCGCTAAACAAAGGAAGAGGAACTTACTGAAGGTGAGTTATATTGAGCATGTGTTACCCTCCTCGAGGTTGTTAAATTAAAAAGAGGTACTCATCTATCTGGATGGGGGAAAAATTGAAAGAAGCAAGCCAAGCAGTTTTTTGAGAACACCACCAGAAGCCCTTGAACACAACACTTTGTCTTTGCATGCATTTTTATCCACTGAACCTCTGCACTAAGCCAATCCTTTGAGTTTCTTTTACTCCTTTGGGTCACCTGATGAAAGTCACAACATCCACTGCATCATCAAGATTTGGTCCATGTCATGTTTCTATTGTCGTGCCTCAGTGTTCAAGGGAAGTATCTGCCTCGAGATTCATCCATCACAAATATCATGTTTCAATACCCATGTCAGTCCATGTTCATTTGATCTACCAATTACATCTCTGTGTCAGTTTTATGTCATTGATGGGGGATACATCAAGGCCCTCCTTCGACGAGTCTATTCCTGTTGACTTCAACACATTATCCAGGAGCTAGACTTATAAACCAGTTAGTACCTTGGGACCTGCATGCCTCAATGGCATGCCTCCTCACGTCTGACAATGGGTTTACATCATTGACCCCTGATCGGATGATTCCACGGATGTTCGACTTCATCTCATTCATTCACATTCATCGGTATGTACTAGAGTACCTTGGGAATCATTGACATCAATGGTAATCTCCCTCACTGTTGTTAATAGTTTACATCATTGACCGGTAATCAAGTGGTTTCTGCCATGTTTGACATCAAGACATCTATTCACATGGTTAGTTTCGTACTACATAGGGATCGGTAAGAATACCCTGGGTTGAGTTTTCACTCTTATATGTACTTTTCCCAGGTTGCAAAGGAGTTCTCTTGAACTATGACACATATACTGTTACATAGATCCACTTTGTATTGGTCGTGGCTATGTCTTGTTGTCTCGTAGATCCACTGTGTATTCTTCGTGGCTACGATCAATTCAGGTTGTAGGAGTATAGATCCACATTGTATTTGCAATGGCTATACCATTTTGTCAATATAATTATGGATCCGCAGTGTATTTTATGGCGGCCATACCTAAAAAGTCTTTATCACTATGTTATAACCCTATAATTTATAGGATCAACTGGTGATTGAAATGTTATCTCTTTAAGTGTTTTTGTTTGTCAAAGGATTTTCCATTCTGCAAATAATTTGAGAAAAAGAAAAAGAAAAGAAAAAGAACAGAAAAATAAAAAAGAAAAGAAAAAGAAAAAGAAAAAGAAAAAGAATAAAAGAGGCCACAAAAGAAATTCAATAGAGCCCCATGCAATAACAATGATTTGGTCCATACCGTTCAAGCATGGCCAAGTTATTTTAAATTGATATTGATAGGAGTAGTGAATAATCTTGACTAAACTGTTTAATATTAACCAAGTGATTTAGGTTAGTTAGTGAATAAATTTTACCAAATTGCCTAATCTTGGTTAGATAACCCTAGGATAGAGTAATTTCTTAGTCCAACAATTTAAACTGGGCTAATTGTCATAGGTAATTAGGTTAGAGCATAGGGTAGTTTGCTTTATCTTAATAAAACAAGCATGATGATCACTGTTGAACTATATATTTGAGGTTTAAAAGGTTTGATGTCTAACCCCTTGGTGATAAAAACATGGAAAAGCTTGGGAAAACCCACAATATGCACTTATCCTAAGTTTTCGGAGCACATATGCCTTCGCGCTCACAGTTAAGCACATCACATAGATGAACGGCTGGAGAACGGGTGCCCAGATCTACGGTTGAGAAGTCTTTCTGGACCCCCCCGACCGTTCTACCTTTAACGATGGGGGGGAGGGTCCGGAATCGGAAATAAAAAAGGCGCATATATGAACGAATCAGATGTTTGTGCTCAGATCCACGAATTATATTGGATTTTGGCCCCCCCGACCGTTCTGATTTTAATGGTGGGGGGGGGGGGGGNAATAGCGTGCACAGATATACGGTCCAAGAGTAGGCGCGTTGATGGGCGACTCATATTATTTTTTGGACCCCCCGACCATTCTGTTTTTAACGGAGGGGGGGGGGGTCTGGAATGGATTGTTTTCTGGCAGGCCCCTTACCTCTACGTGGCAGGAATCCATTGGGTCAGAGTTCCACCACCTCACACGGTCTGAAATACCCTGCCACGCCTTGACGTCATTTTCCATGTTCTCCCCTAAAGATCACATCTCATTACTCTGTCAGTCCTCTCACCATGGTGAAGTGCCAAACAATACCCACCACGTCACCCAGCCGTATTCTCCAGTCATTGTCACCTGCCATCTCATGCTCTAAATGACCCATTGGCCATTTATTATTGACTAACTTATCCGTTAACCTGCTGATCTGTCTCCCGCGCCCAACGGGTATTTCGTTTGCTCAAAAATACCTTCACCCTTCATTCCGTCATCATTTACCCTGTCGCTGCACCAGAGAACTTTTCCCTATTTTCCCCTCTGTTACAGTCAGTTTCCCAAAGTCACAGTCATCCTCGCTAACCATTTTGTTTTACTTGTAGGTATTGTTACAGTGATGGTGCCAAAATCAAAGAAAACAGAGGCCGAGGAAAATCCTTTCCTCCTGCCTCCTGTCGACCTCGACAGGATCCATCTGGCAGACAAAGACCATTTAATCACCGACACTAGATGCGAGTTCGACTTCGCAGATTTACAATCATGGATAAAGGATGTTTTCTTGGACCAAAGTGACGAAATTAGCCTCTGGGAGTCAAACCTTCCCCTGTATCTTTTCCCCCAGGTTCACCATTTCCCCAAATTCGCCCTCAAATGCCAGGCTCACTACCTCCCTGACCAGAGAGCCATAGTTTCTTCATCTGGAGAAAATCTATTCTTCATTACACTACAAGCCATTGATCAGATGATGTAGATACCCAGAGCCGAATCCGCCTCACCTTTCAACCTTGAAATCATCATAGAACTATACCAGAAATTATCATTCCCCCAAAGAGCTCAGATTTTTGAGTTTTTTCTCCCACAGTCCGCTCAGCTCCCCACTACATATCCCCCGTATCCTTCATCCTTGTTCTCAGTAAAGGGAAACCAGGTCATCTCGTTGCTCTGCACCCTGCTTGGGTATTTTTCAGATCAATGGGTGGATGAACCCATATTGGGTTTTCTGTCCATCTTCTCCACCGATGAGAAACCCACCACTCGGTTTGACTACAATTCCTTCCTAGCAGACAACATTCATGAGAAATTCTCAAATTTCGCCACATAAGGCATGTTTCGGTATTCCTCAATACTGGCTTACATGTTCATATTCTTTCAAGTGGAAAAATTCTCCTTTTCGATGCAGAAGATGGACAAGGATGGGAGGCCACAGGCGGTGACAACGTGGACTTCGCTGCTTAGACATAACTCTACAGAATTCACCTTCAAACAATTTATCGAGCAGTTCTACCATCCCATGGTGAGCATGCTCAGTGGCAGACCTGAGCCGAGAATAAATGAGGAAATTCATAGGATCTTACACCTTTCAGACCTTGCAAAATTGGGAGACTGGTACCTATACCAGGACCATACATAGATCAGAGTGTATGGGTGCGAATTGGCTCCATACAAGTTACCCAAGTATCTGCCCGTAAGGATATTTTCCCTGGAGTACATAAGGCAGATGATCAATTCAGACGACATACATTTTGTGTCTTTGAAAAAGAAGCAACAACTTAGGATCAAAGGGAAAATAGGACCATTCATCTGCAATAGAGGAGGCCGTGGGGAGGAAGCAGATAGACTATTAAAGGAGATGACGTTTTTCGTTAGCTTCATATGGCATTATGACCCCTGCAGGATGATTTCAGAGATGAGAGTTAAGAATAAAAATATCCCATATGTCCACACATCTAGGCCTGAGATAGAGAAGTTCACCAACCAGACAGAATGGGAGCCAAACACTCTGGTTGAGACAGAACAGCAGGACCTTTCGGTCGCTATCTCACAGATGACTACACCATAGGCTCTCAAGGAGAAAAGGCCCATGAAGGACACTTCACCTTCCATCACTGAAGTATCGTCTGAAGAGTTCCAATTACACACTAAGAGGCCAAAAACCAGTCAGGCACCTGACACGGCGGGTGAAAAGGGAATTCAATCCACTACAACTATGGAGGTTGATCGGTCGCTCCTTAGTACAAGCAACAAACAAATCATGACTATAGTGTTGCCCAAGAAGCCTATAGATACTCCACCAGCTAACCATTCGAGAAAAATAGGACTGAAATTGAGTATTTCTGAGAAGTATGATCTGATCAAAAAGAAAAATCAAACGCTGACCAGCAGCACGTATGCTCAGTTCTAGAAGAAAACATCCACTGCACAACACAGACTGTTGTTTTCATTCGACACTGAGAAGGGTAGAATGCACATGGCGTTTCTGCAAGCACATATGCCAGACCCAAAAGTAATCACCGATTACAAAAGGGAAACATTTGAGTTTCGGACTAAAGATGTGCATCTAGCTGATCAAATGGATCTGCACAGGCAAACTGGAGAAATGGTTTTCTCCACATTGGCACATGCTTCTACTACTGCCTCCAAGTTACAGGTATCTCTGAGCAATGTCCAGACGCAACTGAAGTTAGAAAAAATATCATCCTTTGCCAAGGATAATAGGATTAAGACGTTGGAAGAACTGGTCCTCAAGATCGGATATAATCCCTCAAATGTGAAAGTAGTCGAGGATATGCTCAAAAAGAAAAATGCCTATATAGCATCTCTGAGGAAACAATTGAAATTGCCACCAAAAGAAGATTCACAGGCAAAGGAAATAGCAGAGACAGAAGAGGAAAAAGATGAGATGCTCAAGCTGATCATGGAGCATAATGCACAGTTGAAGGAAATGGAAGGAGAATTGGAAAAACTAGTGAAAGAGAAGGAGCAGTCAAAGCCCATGGAAGTCATTACACTGAGCGCAGTTCCTCTCACAGGAGTGAGCACAACATCTGTAGCAAAAATTCCCTCGGCAACTCCACTGACAGCTCTGGAGAAAACAATTGACCTGGCTAAATCCATGGAAGAGAAGAATTTGCAAGAGACAGAGATTAGTAGACTCAAAAAGGAGATTGAGAACCTTCAGGAACTCAAATCTTCCTTCCAAACCAACTACTCCAAGGAGAAACAAACTTCAGATAAGCTAAAACAAGTATTGCAATAGCTTCAAAAGCAAACAGTGGCGGGCAAAACACTTGCTGAGGTCAAAGAAAGTGTCTGGATGGATATCACCAAGTCCATGAATGAATTATGGCCGATGATACAAATCATGTTTGAGAAAAACGAGCTAGTGCAAAAAAGTCAGCAGGTTATCGAGAAGATAAGATCAGAACTGGGATAGATGCTCACAGAAGCTACTGAGATCATCAAATTTCTGAATTCCAAAACCAAAGAGGAGCTAGAGGAGTTGAAGATTGAAGATAGAACAAAGACCATCCTTGAGGTCAAGAGGGTCCTGACCAAGAGAGGACTGATGCTACAGCTGGAGGAAAAGGTCCAGACCATGGACACATGAGTGCAAATATTTTCCATCAAGATCGAAGCTCTGCAGAAGAAAGGCCTTCCTGGTTTTAGAGTTATAAATGACAAGTTAATGACGCTTTCCGATTACAAAAAGAAACTAGCCGCTGTGGCTAAGGATAGCTCAAAATTCTCAGGAATACAAGGCAGTATCATGGGAAAGGCATTCTTAGATGATTTACAGTTAGACATCAGTATATATCATGAGATTCAGTACATCTTCATCATCAAGCCAACTTTTGCCAAGTACACAGAGATGGATGAAATATACCGAAGATTACTCAAAGTCAGCATTCCCAATAACCTTCGATGGGAAGAGCTTTGCAATATGATCGATTAGTCGATGAGGTGTCCAATCCTAGTTAGCTATCCAGTCAGACGAGGTCATGTAGAGGCCTCACCAACGGTTCACCCTAGAAATCAACATGAAGTTTCAACACATCATCAAGCAGTTTCCTAAATTTTTGTATCTTGTTAAGTTAGTTAGCTAAATTTAGGTTTGTCACGTCCTGATATTTAATGACAGGGTCGTATGTAATTTTGATTATAAATACTTCAAACTTTGAAGTACTGAGGGTTGATCTTTACGCCCTGCAAGCTACAAAGACTATAATTTTTATCAAGAGATCTTCTAGTAATATAAAGAGACGTTTCATAGGATTCTCGCGTGTTATTCATTGGTGATGTTTTCTTCTATGTTAAATGTCCTTCTTTCTCAGTTGTCATATTGTTTTCTAATCTAATCTTTTAAAAGTAACACATGTTGCAGGAATTATCTTTGTATACCCCGTTTTCCGACTTTGAAAGGTTTTAATGTTTATATTTTGATATTACAGTGAATAAATTCTTAAATGCTTCTTCATTTTAATTGATATTCTCATTTTTTTTTTCTATTCATCACTTTATTTCCAAAGAATCCAACGAATGCATTATCTTGCCCCGTGGAAAGAATCTTTTGTTTCTGGTTTGCATTTCTATCTTTATAACACAGACCCCATAGCCCAATGGATGCGTAAATCCCCTTCAACCAACTCAACAAAAACAACAAACCAATCAATCTTATTTTATATAATTAGCCTAATATCTTAAAGTTAAAACATAGCTAAATCATACAAAGAGATCCCTCTCTGAAGCTGGTAGGGCTAGATTCTAGTTTCGAAGTGGTTGGATAAAGTTACCTCTTGTAAATTTGTTCTACCATGACAACCTCTGGGAATTTACAGAGCATTAACACACTCAAGCATAGGTATGCCTGCCTTGGGTTTTGAAACATGTCATAATATTTGTTTGATGGTTGTGTGCAGCTTTTTCAGTTTCTCTGCGTCCATACCCTTGCTCGAAAATGTCTACAAAGTACTTCAGTCATCATCGTCTTCTAACTTCGTACTTTGGGGGGAAATCTGTTACACCTCAAAATTACTCTCTTCGATAGTGTCGCAAGTGTCATCATTACAAGTGTTGTAAGTGTCGCATCTTGTCCGCAAGAGTCGCATATTGACTACAAGTGTTGCAAGTGTCACAAACATCATACTGCCATATTTCCCATGTTGTTCCTCTAACGACATCACAAAGTCACTTAAGACACCTCAAAGGCTAGTTTGGAAGAAGAGAAATCAGTTAACAGGAAGTACAAACCTTTTTCCATTGAAAGAACCACTAAAAAATGAATTTTGGAGAGGAGCGCTCCCCTACCCACTGTCAGGGAGTGCTGGTGCTCCCTGAGCCTCTTTGGGGGAGTGTTTGAGCGCTCTGTGCACCCTTTTGGGGGAGCACTACCCCTTTCTGAGAAAATTTTGGGTTTGTTGAGGCAAATGAAGGAAGAATCCCTCAATTCCTAAAGGTGGTTGGATTCGAATAGATGGTCAAGGCATGATCTTAGGGAAGATCCTCAACTGAAGGAGAGGAATCCTCAACTTATCCCAAAGATCTCTCAAGTGGTTGGACCTCTCCAAGGTTATATAAAGAGGCCTTCTCATGGTGAAAGGTACAATAGAGGCTAGAGATTGATGCCAAACTTATGATCCTGTAAGTGGTATTGTACATGAAAGGTACAAGGAAGATTGAGAATTATACCTAACTTATGATCTCATAAGAAGGTATTGACAATGACAATTGAGAATTACATCAAACTTATTGTCTCATGAGTGAGATGTCATCAAATAAATCAGTGGAGATTGATTGAGCAAAGGGGTTGGACAAGGAGAACTGGAAGAAGCCGCTACACCTTCATTCAAAGGGTTGTAAGTACTTTCACTTGTTCTCATTAATAATCAATGCTTGGCCCATTTCTTTCAAACTTGTGCTTGTTCCATATGAGTTTGTCTGCAGTAGATAGATCTATGATTGAGCTAATCTCATTAGAGTAGGAAGTCCATTGTATCTTTGTTTGTTTTGCAGGACCTATTGGGGAGCTCAAGATCGAAGCTCAGCCTGGACTTTGCAGGGACAAACATTGCTTATAAGGTACATATCTTTCTCCTTCTCTTTCATTCATTAGCTTGATTAGATCTAAAAGGAAGTCAGTGTCCATGTTAAGCACTTTCTGTCTTGGCCTTAGGAGTCTAGAGACCAAGAGGGAATCCACTTGTTCGCAGGGGGATTCACCTACAACAAACCTCTAGGAAAAAACATATGTTTTTCAACCTATTACATGGTAAGGAGGCTAGTATATAGGAGTAGGTAAACTATATCCCCTCTCCCTAATGGTACTAATCATGTCACAACTTTTCATATAACCCTTTTCTTGTGTGTAACATTAATTGGTAATTAATATTCCCGTCTTTGCAGACATCTAGAGACAAACACATCAAATAGTATTGTCCAATAATCACGAATGAACAATAAACAACAACATACACATGGTGATAATCAATATCCTAACCCCATCCTGGGTCCACATATCTTGACTGAATGTGGAGTCCATATTCATATATATATTTTCTTGTCACACTTGACAAACCAACATCAAAATAACATAATATAATAAATTCCATCATATAAATCTATATTCATTTTCAATATCCCATGGAATTTATTATCAATAAAAGTTAATATCACCTATATGACTCTTAGAAGCACAAAAATAAATGCCATGGTATAGCTCAACCTACCCATACACTTAAAATCAGTCATCCCATCATATAATAGAATCCAATAATATCATACCATCACAAGGATGTCAAAACATAATCCATGATCAAACCAAATCAAATTAAAAGTCTAGATCACATCATCCAAAAGTGTATCTGTTAACCAAATGGGTCATTCTTATAACCATAATTCCCTCAAATAATAAAAACATGTCAGTCCAATAAAGTCAAAACATAAGAGGGAACTGTAGAATCCACTATGCCTATCAGACAACCTGCTAAACTTGATATAGAACTAGTTAAACCAATTTTCAAGGACACATAATCTACTATTGGATTGCCTACCTTTCCTAAATGGGGAGAAATTACAAAAAATTCAAGGAAGAGGATTACCCCGATGTTATTCCACTAATTGATCCTTGTGATAAGGATATTGACGATCATGTATTTCCCAACATCATCAAATCTCATTTGAATAACATAGGATCCAAGACATTAGTGATCCATGTTTTGAAGTCATTTGTTAGATCATTGGGCACATATATGTAAAAAAAAAAACTATTTTCAATAATTAGGGAAGATGTATAGCTTCTTTCCGAGCCTTTGAGTTGGGGAAATACTATAAATTATATCAACGCGATACATATATGATTTCAATATGGGTAGATTAGTTTCAAAAAACTAAGGAAGACAAGAAACTATTGGCCAAATGGTGGGTAGAAGGGAAGAGGTTTCAAGCTAACTATGATGACATTTATACAACCAACAATTTGAGGGTTCTATATATATGTGTGTGTTGCTACAATGGTGAGTAGGATACATGGTGAACCTAATTGCATCCATTTCAAAGAAGCCCATGTACCATTGATATACACTATAACCACACAAGGATCTGTTTTCAATTGGGCAACAATTTTCACTCACACCATGGCTAGGGCCTTAGAAATGGAAAAGACACCGAACCTCGTCTTTCATACAACATTATACATGGTCTCATATTTGTTGGATATCATATGTGCTAATAACCTTTTTATGGATGAGATGGTCATGGGATATATTTGAAATTTTTGTGCATGTCTATTGTAGGAACACATGGGAGAATAAATATAAGAGATAGTATGTAGATATATGTGATAAGTTTTTAGCCCAAATTTATCAGTTGTTCTATAAACATGCTTCAATATTGTTAGAAGAAGAAATGCATCTTCTAAGTAGCATTTCAAGATTGGTATATTCAAAAAGATTTTACTTATCTAAGGATATTGTAAGTTTTAAACCTGTGAAGTAAAGCAATGCATATATATTCTTAAGCAAAACATAATTTAATCAATCACTCATACTCAGAGTACACAAAGATTTTATACCAGAAACCCTCAACTGGGAAAGCCTTTCTTATATTCATTATGTCGAATTTCATCATTCACCATACAATATATACAATGTTTTTAGGTATTCTGTAGATACCAAAACCCTAATCCCTTAATCCAAGATTAATTTAGAAAACCGCTAAAAATAACAAAATTCACTAAAAATAGCAAAAACCGCTAAAAATAGAAAAAACCACCAAAAAACAATTTACGGGGTACTGCGTGTAACCAGGGGGGCCATACCTGCTCCCCCCCTAGGACCCCCCTAGGAAAGCACATGACGCACATGAAACAAAGAGCACTACTAGAGGGATCATCAAACGCAGTTGCCGAACCTGACACACCCACACACACACACATGCAAAGAATATAACATATACCCAACATTCTCCCACTTGTTGTTTTATTTGCATCCAGAGGTCCAAAGGGTTATATAGTCAACAATCCAGGGCAACAATGCCCATTCTTACTCTACACTAGGAGAACTTTGCTATGCTCACAGACTTTGTCAATAAATCTGCAACATTCTTCAAAGTGTCAGCCTTTTCCAACAACACCTTCTTTTCCTCAACCATGTTTCTCACAAAGTGATACTGAACATCAATATGCTTTGTCTTCGAATGATAAGCTGGGTTCTTTTCCAGGAAGATTGCACTCTGACTATCACAATCTAATCTCTCTGCTTGCTGTACCAACTCAATACCTGAACATAATCTCTGTAACCATACTGCTTCCTTGTGTTAAGGTCCTAACCCGCACATAGGTAGATCAATGTATTCGGATGTAATAAAGGTCAATATTAATAAGGCCTTTCAATAAAATAGAATAAGGCAGATGTAAGAAGACCTAATAGAAGCTTCCGCTTCTAGAAGGATATTCCTCTAGATGTTTCTCTTAATAGACATATTTAGTATAAATAAAGGTCGAGGGTATGAAAACCCTAGCTTGGAGATTATTGTAACAGAGCGCTGCTCGATTGGAGGTTGCCCCCTCGAAGAGGCCTGTGAACATTGCTTTCCAAATCAAAGTGCTATTTCTATTTCTATTGTTATATCATTTCTGTGTATTGTGAAGATTATGCTGGATATTTTACTGTTATTCTGCCATTTCTAGCATTTTATTTCTGTTCTACATATTTTATATATCTGG
>ML786496.1:500635-521246 GCA_009831015.1 Picea engelmannii | reverse complement strand
TTATCATAAATAGCTTATCAAATGTTCAAGAGATAACTCAACCAATACATAAAATCCTCCTCCAAGAGATGCGCCACCCTTCTTCTTCTCTCACCAACTTGTAATTGCAGCTTGCCTCATAAGAACATGAGCAAGTGAAGTGTGTGTTAGAAGTGAGGCACTAGGCTCTTATTTATATCACTCTGGCACGTGTGAAGAGTCACGATCTGGCTGGGCCGACCTCTCACACTGGGTGGGTAAATCCACCTTTAATTAAATCTGGCCCTTTCATTATAACTGCTGGGGCCGACTTCTTATTCTGTACATTATAATTGTCCGATGACCAATCCGCAAAAGGGGATTTGGTCCTTATACAATTACCAACTTGATTAATCCTCAATGGGGATTAATCTAATAATAATAATAATAATAATGACATGATTAATCCACAATGGGGATTTAATCCAATAACAAAATAATAAGAATGCTCTTCGCAGTTACATTATTTCAACACATTTCTGTGTATTGTGAAGATTATGCTGGATATTTTACTGTTATTCTGCCATATCTAGCATTTTATTTCTGTTCTGCATATTTTATATATCTGGTATCTTGCACCTTGCTTGCATGAGTGGTTGCCATGTATTCAACTTCTGTAGTTGAGAGTGACACTACAACTTGTCTTTTGCTCATCCAACTGATTTCTCCTCCAAATAGGTTAAACACATACCCACTTGTAGATCTTCTGCAATCCAGATCTCCAGACTAGTCTGCATCAATAAATCCATGTATGTACACCACTCTGTCCAATCCTGGTCTTCCTTGGTAGCACAATCCATAATTGGTAGTGCCACACAAATACCTGAAGACCCTCTTTACTGATGTCCAATGCTCCTTCCCTAGTTTTGGCATATACCTGCTAAAAAATCCCACTGCATGTGCAATGTCCGGTCTAGTACAAACCATTGCACACATCAAACTTCTAACTGCACTAGCATATGGAACATGGGATATGTCCTCTTCTTCTTCTTGTGTCTTGGGACACTGATCTGCAGATAACTTTACACCTATAGGAATATGAACCTTGATCGGTTTACTTCCATGCATATTAAACCTCTGCAATATTGTCTCAACATATTTTCTTTGATTCAACCAGAGTTTCCTGTTTGCACGATCTCTTTTAATCTCCATTCCCATAATGAAGTTAGCAGCACCGAGATCCTTCATGTCAAATTTGGAGGATAGCTGCAATTTGACCTCCTTGATTACATCCATGTTATTTCCTACCAACAACATGTCATCAACATACAACACTACATAAATGAAGTGATTACCAACCTGCTTGGAATATACACAGTGATCAACCCTACTTCTCACAAATCCCAATTCAAGGATGTATGTATCAAACTTTTGGTACCACATCCTAGGTGATTGCTTCAGTCCATATAGTGACTTCTTTAGCTTACGGACCATCTCTTTCTTTCCCTTTACTACAAAGCCTTCTAGATGTTTCATGTAGATTTATTCTTCCATATCCCCATGTAGGAATGTTGTCTTCACATCCATCTGTTCCACTTCAAGATAAAAAACAACAACAATAGATAAAAGAAATCTAATAGAAGTTAAATTAGCAATAAGAGAAAAAATCTCACCAAATTCAATTCCCTCTACCTGGGAATAACCTTTTGCTTCTAACCAATCTTTGTATTTCTCCACTTTTCCTACTGCATTAAACTTCTTATTAAACAACCATTTGCTACCAACAGATTTTCTTCCAGCTGGAAACTCAACTATATCCCATGCCTCATTCTTATCCAAGGCATCCATTTCTTCAGCCATGTCCTTCTTCCAGAGTTTACTATCCTCTGAGTTCACTACTTCCCCGACAGTTCTGGGATCGTCATCAGTAATAGATAAATCAAAATTGGAACGAAAATCAGGTGGACTATACCTTTCTGGTTTCCTTCTTTCTCTCACTGATCTCCTCAATACTGGGGTATGATATTCTTCTTCTTCTTCTTCTTCATCTTCTTCAGATGATTCGGATTTTGGATCATCCAACTCTAGCTCTATTTTTTCAGGTTCGTCTTGCGTTGGTAGGAATTCCTATTTGGACACATATTTTACCTCTCTAAAAAAACATCTCGACTGTAAAGAGTCTTCTTGGTTTCTGGGTTCCAAAGCTTATAACCTTTCACACCATCTTTATAACCAATAAAGATACACTTTTCAACCATTTTATCCAGCTTACTTCTATTTTCCTTTGGAACATGTACAAAAGCATCACAACCAAACAATCTAAGATGTTGAAGAGAGGGTTTCTTTCCAGACCATACCTTGTGTGGAGTTTTATCATCCAACATGGATGAAGGTGATTGATTGACTAGGTAACATGTTGTACCCACTGTCTCTGCCCAGAATTCTTGTCCAACTTGACACCACTGAGCATGCTCCTTTCTTTTTCCATCAGTGTCCTGTTCATCCTTTCTACAACTCCATTCTGCTGAGGAGTGTATGGAGTAGTCTTCTGCCTTGCTATACCACACTTCTTATAGAATTCTTCGAATTCATTTCCATAGAATTCTCCACCATTATCTGTTCTCAATACCTTTATTTTCTTCTCTGTCTGATTTTCAACCAGAGCCTTAAACTCTTTAAATTTATCAAATACCTCATATTTCTTTCTAAGAAAATAAATCCATGTGTACCTTGAGAAATCATATATGAATGAAACATAATACACAGACTTACCTAGTGATGGAACATGCACAGGTCCAAACACATCACCGTGTATCAATTCTATGATCCCGTTTGCTTTTGTATCACCATATGGGAATCTTACTCGATTCTGTTTACCATATATGTAATGTTCACAGAAATCAAAATCTAGCGTGCAATTAGACATACCTTCAACCATGCCTTTACCGTGTAGTGGTCGAAGGCCCTTTTCTCCAATATGCCCCAGTCTTTGATGCCACAACATGGTATTCTTTTCAGGGACGATATTGGTATTGTCTTCTTTATTTGTCTGCTCAAGGACAATAGAACTGTTACACCCATTAGTATAAGTGCTTCCCAACAACTTCTACATAGTTCCACACCAAACTCCCCTCATCAACACCATTTCCCCTTGTACTATCTTGCAAGTGTTCTTTCCAAATACAATATCCACTCCTGCATCATCCAACTTGCTTGTAGATATTAGGCTCCTGGCAAGTTTTGGAATTTGCAGAACGCAAGGGAGTGTTCTAATACTTCCATCTTTTAGCAGCAACTTAACCCTTCCACATCCCAAGATTTTTTCTGTCGAGTCATCTCCTAGGAATACATCACCACCATCATATTTTTCATATTCATAGAACCACTCCCTATGAGGAGTCATATGGTATGATGCACCTGAGTCGATCAAACATACATCACGGTCTGCATGTGTACTTGTAGATTCTAGGTAAACATCACCTCCTTCTTCAGTGGAGGTTTTCTCCTCTGTGGAAGTGGTACTATCAAATCCCTTTGGTTTTTCAACCTTCTTAGACTTGCAATCTTTCTTATAATGCCCTGTCTTACCACACTTCTAGCATTTCCTCAAAGATTTTCCTGGAGACTTAGATCTACCTGTAGATTTAGATCTCCCCCCTGAAGGCTTACCAAGATTCCTGTCTTGGGTACGACCTCTTACAAATAAAGCATCTGTGCTATGACCATCCATGCTTTTCCACCTCATCTCTTTAGATAACAAGGATGCAACTACATCCTCATACTTCAATGTAGATTGAGTGGTACTACCTATTGCTACAACCAGATTATCCCAAGAGTCTGGCAAAGCACATAACAAAGTAATACACTTATCTTCTTCTGCAATCGTAATATTAACAGAGACAAGTTGACTTACCAGAGTATTAAAGACATTTAGATGTTTTGTCACATAATCTCCATCTTCCATCCCAATATGATACAACTTCTTTCGAAGAAACAACTTATTTACCAGGGACTTTGATTGATAAAAATTCCCCAACTTATCCCATAGTTCCTTAGCTGTAGATTCTCCTGAGACATTCAACAACACTGAATCTGCCAGGCAGAGTTGAATAGTACTCCTTGCTCTTCTGTCCAACTTCTCCCAATATTCCTTCGACATACCAGTAGGTGGTGTACTAGTAGTTTGTCTACTAGTAGGTTGTGTACCAGTAGCCTGTGTGCTAGTAGACGGTGTACTAGTAGGCTGTGTACTGGGATCCACAACGATCCATTGTTCTTTGTCTACAAGAAGGTCCTCCATCTTCAGCTTCCATAGCTCAAAGCTTTTACCGTTGAACTTCTCTATCTTGATTCTAGATGAGCTTACCATTCCTCTTTCTGCACTCAAATCACCACTGCAAAATCTCCCACTAAACCCAGGTTTATCACAGACCCAAGATAAAATTGATCTATCAAGACCGAGCCAAACCCTCAAAAACAAAGGTGTCCCTCTGAAGCCAAAAATGAGCTCTGATACCACATGTAAGTTTTAAACCTGTGAAGTAAAGAAATGCATATAGATTCTTAAGAAAAACATAATTTAATCAATCGTTCATACTCATAGTACACAACGTTTTTATACCGGAAATGCTCAACTGGGAAAACCTTTCTTATATTCATTATGTTGAATTTCACCATTCACCATACAATATATACAATGTTTTTAGGTATTTAGTAGATACCAAAACCCTAATCCCTTAATCCGGGATTAATTTAGAAAACCGCTAAAAATAACAAAAACCGCCCAATTTTTTTTTTCGGGGCGCTGCCCTGAATGCTGCGCGTAACCAGGGGGGGCATACCTACCCCCCCCTGGGACCCCCCTAGGAAAGCGCCTGACACACACAACATAGGTCACACTACTAGAGGGATCGTCAGACGCAGTTGTCAAACTTGACACACCCACACACACACATGCAAAAAATATAACATATACCCAACAGATATATGGAGCCATTTTAGCACTACATTTGTTGGAAAATCATGTTCCAAAAAGGTTGGTTCCTAGAGAGATAGCATATCAAATAATAATACATGGTTTTAACTCATCATTAGTCAAAGACAATATATTGAATTTTATCCCATTCGATGTATATTGGGAATTCTAGCTTAACTAATTCTAAATTTACTAGAATGGAGGCTCAAGCCATTCTATAATATAGACTTCCTCAAAGATAATTTAGAAGGAATGATCTCAATGGATTAGTACTATAACACGTGGAACAATTGAGAATAACTTGGCTTTACACACATGAACAATGGGATCATGAAGATGCTTATAAAAATGTTGTGTAATGGGAACAAGTCCAAGATAGGGAAAACAACAAGAACAATTCTCATCTTATCATATGAATAAATAATTAGAGGAACAAATCAAGAAAGATGGAGCTACAAGGTTGGAAAAGAAAGCTACTGAAGCCAACAAAAAATAGGAAATGGATGATTAGGAAAGGTAAGTAGTTGAAATTGAATGACTAAAGAAAGAAATTGAGGAAACTAAAGAAACCAAAGAAGCCAAGAAAAAAGAGGGTGCAACCAAGAATAAATAAGATGAGGTTAAGCCTGAATTATCATGGAAACAATAATAAGAAAATGAAGCTCAAGAGAAGGCTACTATTGAAGAAGCTTCCAGGAAAAAAGAAAGAGATGAAGGAAATGCTAGAGATAAAGCTGCAATTGAAGCAAAAGTAGAAGTAGATAAAAATAAAGTAGTAAGACAAAGGAGGAAAGAACATGAAGCTAAGGACAAATATGCTACTAAAGTTAAAAGGGGTTAGAGAAATGCTTCAGGGAGAAAATCCAAAGAAGATGAACAAGAAAAGAAACTATAATAGAATAAAGAGGTAAATCAAACTTAATTTGGCACCCTAGTCCACATTGATGTGAATGAATATGAAATTCAATATCATTTTGAGATTCCACAAAATGAAATACCTGGTATTGATGATCGGATAGATTAAACCATGGAATATTTATTTATTCCTAAACAAATTACATGTATCAACAAGGGAGATAAGGGAAAAGTTGTGATTAATGAAGAAATACTTACACCTAACAAGTTAGAGATTTTAATAGCATGGGAAGATACACTTGTACCCCATCTTATTGATGATACTACTAATCTTGAGTTGTCGGAATACAACAAAATAAAAACAAAGATTGTCCAAAAAAAATAGAGAAAAATAAAGTTTGATTTGGACAACACACAGGTTTGTACGAGAGAAGCAAAAGTGTTGGATACATAGAAAATGGGATTGACAACTTTGGGTTCAACCAATTTAGCAATGGAACATGTTACTCTAGACAAATATTAGGCTAAAGAGAGGGGCATGAATCAATATGAACATAGGGTTGCATTCCTTGAAAATCAAGTAGATCATTAAAAATAAACTCAAGGAATGGTCACTGAGTTCATTGGTTATGCTCTTGAAGTATATGAGGAAAGTGCATAAGATAAAAATTGTTTCTTTGAGAAATCTATTTAGCTATAAGAATTGAGTATCAAACTTTTTCTATTACATAAATAAGTTCAATCCTGGAAACATACTCAAGAATGAAAACAATTTCAATTTAGTGCTATAAAGAAGCTACATGAAGTAACTACAAGAAGCCTCATAACATTCCTATTTTAAATCAACAAGAAACAATGAATATTGAATAGGGTCTCATATACTAGGATGAAGTGGCTAAATAAGAATGGATTCACTTAGAGGAAGAATGGGCTACATGTTTGAAAATTTGGAATTTTGTGGAGGATGTGGTAGATGAATGCCATCTTTCATCATTGGGATCACCATAGAATTTTATCTTGCATACCAAATGATAGAGTCTTTGGAGAAATCCATCCAAAAAGGTAAAGCTATTTGTTAGAAGTTTTTCACATGTAAATAAAACTCATATGGAGACATTTTTGACAAAGACATCCAAATATATATAGTTTATTCACCGATAATTTCCAAAATTAGATAAACATATTAATAGAATTACTAAATGCTTATCCATTCTAGGGCCCCACTTACACATCATGTCTTTTCCCAAAGTGAACTTTGTAAAAATTTATTTGAAGCATGGGAAAAGTAAAGTGAACTTTGTAAAAATTTATTTGAAGCATGGGAAAAGTATGATAAAGAATAGAAAAAGGAAAAGTCTCATAGCTCATCGAACTCTTTTGGAGGTAGCTAGGGTTTTGAAATAAAATCAATTAATGAGTAACTTATTTTATTTTGTATAAATTGAAGTTAAGTTGCTTATGAAAGGGATTTTTGACCCCTAACATATTTTTTCAAACTATTTTTGCCGAAAGTAATATTGATAAGCCATTTTGGACAAAGTTTTTGAAGGAGATTGATTTATGCTCTGTGCAAATTGTGGACTATTTTGGATTTGTATTAGTGTGAGATATACTGTAAGAATTGTATTTAAATTTTACAAAATATTTTGGAATATTACGTATAGTTCTTGCTTTATTTTTCTGTAGAAATAATTTGGATATCAAGGATATTAAATTGTAACTGGTAATTTATTGAAGATTATTCTAAGTGAATCACTAGTTATTTGTTCATCTATTTTCCTCGATAGTTAATAACTATTTCTTAAGCTCTTTGAAGGAGATTTTGATTTTTTATCCTTCCCTACACAAGTCAGTACTAGGGTTAGAGTTAAATCAACTTTAAATATCTTGTATTATTAAAAGTAAATTAGAGTAGAGTACATTTTTCATTTAATAATTTTCCTTTCACATTCATAAAGCTCATCAAAATGTTGTTGGGCCATCAACTCAGAGGGGTTTTTCCATCCCAATCAGGGAGGAGTATAATTAGGCCTCTTTTTTGGGTTAAACCCCTACTACTGATTCAATGAATTTTTCCCATCAGCATAATTGGTTCTAGAAGGAGGGGCACCATTACGTGGCTAATTTAGTTCCAAAATGTGTATCATCTACCATTCACCCATAAAATACCAACAAACCTTTGAATCAAGAAACAATAATTGAAGAAACGATGTTCCTATATTCATAAAACATCTTAGAAAACATTGATTTCCAATATGATATCCCCTACATAATCTCAAACAATGAAGTAGCTACATTGCATCATATAACTAGAGATCACACTAGACATACTGGTTCTTTATCGGATTTATGAAGAAATACCCCAAGAAACATTACCATACTCAAGAGAATACCTTAGTTCATTCCATTGAATATATTGTTGACCTAGCACTTCAATGAATCTCCCAACCTCTAAACCAGATTCCTCTAACCTCCAATATCACTACATCTCCCATAGAAACTGACCATTCTAAAAGTGATTCTAACAAGAATCAAAATCTGAATTTGATAATTTAGAAACTTATTCCAAAAAAATTAGAAAATGCTAACAATTAGAATCAAGAGTAACCTTGGTTAGCTTAGGATGCCTTGGTATTTCCCAAACAAGTTTACAATTTGTCAAAGCATCCAAAATGTGTTTTTTCCCAAGTATAACCCCAATATATTTGGACATCGAGAAGACCACAACAAGAAGTTCATTCTATCCATTTGATTGATGAATATTCAACATGAAGATGTGGTCTGTCATCTTTTTCTCTATATCTTCGAAAACAAGGCTTCAAATTGGTATTTCAACCTACCAGTTGGCTCTATTACAAATTGGAGTGATTTCTATAAGGCCTTTTAAAATAAATTCAAGGAAGATATTACCATAAGAGAACTCATGGATTATTTATTTTCATTATTAATGGGTCCTAAGGAAAGGGAGAAATACTTCAATCAACATTTTACCATGGTCACAAACAAATTTCATATTGATATTGAACAATCACAAGAGCTTCAAATTGAAATATATGATAATCCTTTACTTGCACCTATTTCAATGTTCGTTAAACATGCCGGAAAAGATACCATTGCAAAAAAAATTGAGGAAGAAAAGAAGTCAGCATCCGAAATGATGTATTGTAAAGAAAACCATGGTTAATTTTCTAGAAAAGAAAATATCCCGCCTAATAAATATATTACAAAAATAGCTCCAAGTACAAAAGAGAAATATTCATTTGAGTTATATAATATTTATTTCATTGTTAACAGACTAACTAAAAAAATCATACACATTAAGAGAGGTTTTGGAGAAGGTACTTCAATGTAGAGACCTTATAAGCCATTTTTTAGAATACCTATCATGCCCCCCTAAACCATTTGAACCATTACCTGTAAATCTGAATTTCGATATTATGGGGGTGGCTATGGATAATTATTGCAACTATCAACAAGCCGATAAAACTTATCCACAATGGATTAATTCCACAAATATGGTAGTTAATCATTTTATTGATGAATTTATGAAAACTGAAAAACCTGCTTTGGAAACCAAGGAAGAAACAATAGAGCAAGTAGAGGAGGAACTTGAAGAAAAAATCATGGTTCTTTGGGATATGATTCTTGGTTTTAACATTGATGATGACGAGGAAGTAGTGGAATAACTACAAGTTCAAAGTGATTATAATTTTTAAAGTAGAGATGTTATTCCACAAATAATTCCCCCTAATCCTCAAACTTCGAATAACAAGAAAACTTGGAATTCTACTGCTAAGGATTTTTCTAGTAATCAAATTACGGTTAAACCTTCAACTAGTAATCAAGTTACTGTCCCCATGGAATAAAATATAGTTGAACATTTGAAGAAAATCAAGGCAAACATTTCAATTCTTGATTTTTGTAAAATTTCCAAGTAAAGGATTTTATTGTTAAATTCGCTAAAAGAAACCATTAAATCATCATCACAAACAATTATTAAAACTATTTAAAAAAAAACATTGAATCCTACATAGAACATAGTTGTGGATGCTTCTATCATAGGTAAGAAGTAAAAATCATACACCTCCTTTCTTAGGTAAGAAGTAAAAATCATACACCTCCTTTCTTGTTGACATTAAAAATTATCAATTAGAATGTGCATAATTTACTTGTGGACTTAGGCACATATTCTAATGCAATGCTATACTCAGTATGCAAGAAATTTAATGCAATCACATCCAAATGTTACACCCACATTATTCAGTTGGATAAATTATAGGTGAGAGTGGTACGTTATCTAAAGGATGTCCTAATTTATATAGGTTATCATAGATATTCCTCAAGCATATGGAGTCTTGCTTAGTTGAGATTGGTCATAGAAATTGCAATGTTATTTTACTTTTGATTGGTATCACCAATGGATTACTTGGAATGGATATCCTAACAAGATTCTGATTGATTGAGAGAAATAAATGAAACATAATTTCATTTATCTTCAGGTAATTAATGAACCTTTCAACCTAAAACTTCCCAATTCTATAAAATTACTCTTTCGCCTTGTATTTTGGTAATTTTCTTGTAGACAATTTCAATCCAATATGATAAATAGTTTGAACTCTAAAAAAATCAGATTGATGAGCTTCACTACAATATAGTTGATGTAAATAGTTCAGTGAATCTAACATAGTCTTTAACACTAACATTTGTACTCTATCTTTTGATGGTTCTAAATTTCAGGAAGGTGCTAGTGTCATTTGCTTATTAATTGATCTACCAAAGGGAAACATACATTTGTCTCTTGTAGCTTAGAGTTTGAGTGCACCAATAAAATGATGGAGTATGAGGCTTTAGTGAAAGGTATCATAAAATATATTAATTTTAATTTCAAATGTATCAAAGTCTTTGGTGAATTGAAAATAATAGCGAGGAAGATTAGAACCACAATTCATTGTAATTCCTCTCACTTGAAGAATTATTAGTGCAAGGTCTTGAATCTTAACAATAGTTTTGAATCCTTTAACATTATTTCCATCTCTCAAGATGAAAATATAGTTGTATATTGTTTAGCAACCACAACTTCTCGATTGTATCCATTGGAATACTTTGAGGAAAACAATTTTTTTGTTGAGCTTCTCTATAGACCTTCAATACTTTATAATACTACAAATTGGAGGGTGTTTTATGATGATCAAGAGATTATCCAAATTTTGAAAAATGAAGGAACCTTTCAAGGGGATGTCATTGATGATGAAGAACATGAAAAAACCCTTGAGAAATGTGATTATGGGATGAGAAATGTCAAGATGAACATAATTCCTAAGAATGTTCTCACACTCAAAAAATTGTTTGATTTGTAGGATAGATTAAAAAAGTCTCCTAAGGTAATGACTCATAGTTCAACCATGAATTATGAAAAATAAACCTAGGCACTATTATCACTGGATTTTTACTTGTGCAAACCCCTCCATAAGATCCCCAAATCTTGCATAATTATGAAAGAAGCTACCATTGTCACCTAAGTATAATCTTCCCTCATTTTAGTGATGGAAGAGGTACACCACAAGGAAGGCTTCCTTGGTGACCTCAAGGGATCAAATAAAAAGAAATATACAAGCCTACTGCCTCTTATCTTGGTTACCTATCAGTTAGGTCTAGGTATAGGAGAGTGTTGTCACTCCCCCACAACAACCCATTTAAAATATCTCTTGAATGAGATATTTTAAATGGGTTCCCCCTATTCTAAAATTTTTGTAAGGTACTATATTATAGAGTTATTGGAAAGGTACTGGCACAAATAATTGTTCCTTTTGTTTATAAAATCTAGAAGATTTACTATCTATAGTTTGAAGTTAAATAATCACCTTCTCTGCTACACCAACCAATCCTTTTCTCAGTAAACGATTTCTTCCTCTCATCCCTCCCAATCATACAACTGTGTAATTGAGCAAATATCCCTGTATTAGAGAAAATGAATTTTTAATCGTTTTCTTACCTTCAGAGTCTAATTCAGAATAATGTAAACGTGCATTTTAATTACATTCCAACAAAAACCTTTCCTATATCCATAACAAAATCATCCTTAATGGAGTAATTTTTCCCGTAAACATTTATCAACTCTGATGAATACATTCCGATGGACCAAGTTTAATACTCACTCTGTTGATTGGTTAACATGTCATTTGATCATTGGTGGAGAGGTAAATACATGGATGTTGAAACATTATGCTGACGTAACTTCATACGATGACAACCTTGTGACTTGGTGGACGTCGATTTTTCTACACTGTTTAAAAAGAATAGTCACCTATTTAGATGAAATGAAATGGATTGTTGAACAACAAAGTTATCATATCAAGGGATTGGAACAGGCCAAGGAAAATCTTGAATACATTCTAGAAGAAAGTCGGGAAAATACTCTGGCTTTATAAGTCATCAAAAAGGAAACAAAACTCAATGAAAAGCTTATATCTAAGTAGAAAGAATGTTTATGCCTTCTAAATGATATGCAGGCTGACCAAGACGAACAATTGAGACTTGAACAACAAATAGTTAAAATTAGGGATCAGTACAAAAAGGCTAATGATGCCTTCGATGGGATTGTCGACTCGCAAGGAGTATACAAAGATCCCCTAGCTACATTTCCATGTTATTCTAGAAAAGAAAGGATAAAATAACATGTATTCTTCGATACTTGGAAGCCTATGTTAGAAGATATATAGGACATCCAAAAGACAACATCTAAAGCATGAAAAAAACTATGGAATAGTTTGAATGATCTCCTTGAAGAATTCAAGATGCGATTGATGCGCCCAATTGATGAAGCAACACCTGCTAAAATCAGGATATACAAGGTGGAGGAGCACATGGAAATTAACATATTGAATATTGAACATTTAACTAAATTAAATAAAGAATCCCTGGAAGAGCATCTGTTGAAACCTGTCAAGCTCATCACTATGACCCATGATTTTGTTAAACACACAACACAAGAACTAAACGAAGAGGTTTCCACCATGGTTTGTGATGGAGAATTGGATATTGAAAAGATGCAGTCAGAGAAATTAAATAATATCATGGAAAATTATTCACTCCAGAAGGAATATTGGGACCGAATTCAGATGCAGAAGAACCCATGATAATCCCAATTTTTATAAACTCTCCACCCGTCTCATATTTTTTGTTTTGTAATCCTAATGAGGATAGCAATGTGAAGAGTCACCTTTTGTAAACTACTTTTTACTTATGATTGAATGTCAAGAATGTAAACAATCACTGAATGGTTATAAAAGGAATGATTGTAAATGAGAAAGGGCTTTTGGATTTAGATTGTATCAGGACAATACTACTACTATATGTGAATTTGAACAAGAGACATTTTGAAGATTTTGGTACAAATGTGTATGAATGAGACTATTATGTTTATGCATATTTATTTCTATGAATGTATGGATTTTAGTTAAATTAACTACTTCTAGACTAATTTCTATATGTCCACTGTTTCCATTATTTTCATACTAAGTGCAACAACAATATAATAAGTTGGTGAATCAATTATTTGTATCTGAATCATTGTGTTGTTAAGTTTTATATTCCCTACTTCTATGAATTAATTCTATGCAAGCAATATTATGTTTAACTTCACTTATTTTTATAGTTCTCTCATGATCAGGATAAGATACAATAAATTAGGAAGGCATCTTAGAATAATATATAATCATTTTAGTCTAGTTTAGTTTTTTAGAGTTTTAATTCGTCTGAGAACATTCTGTTCCCAGATGCATATTTAGATATTTTAATAGTGGAAACCGAGAAAATTTGTTGGTCATAAGCGCTATTCCAAATGAGAGCAGGTCTAATTGGGATCTGCCATAGAGAATTCTTGCTTAAATACTTGAACGAGTCTTTTAGGTCTGTCAACAAAAATGGCGCTAAAAGGAGGACTGTTGGAGGCATGCTGAAGCAGAGAAGTAAGGCATTTTTGGGAAAGAAAGCGTGCACAAGAGGAGAAACAACTGGAAGGAAACACAACATGCACACATGCAAGGAAGGCATGCACAAGGAAAGTGACAGATGGAAGGAAGAACAACACATGTGCATGCAGAAGAAGACCTAACGATGGTAGGGTTAGGGTTTTGGTAAGGTATTGCAAATGGATGAAGAGACCGAAATGTATAAATATATATGCTTAGGTATCATAGGGGGTTTGTTTTTCAGAGAATTATTATGTTATTGTAGTTACGCATGAGTTGTTGTGATATGTAATGTTTTGTTGTAAGACCTATTTTGTATAAGTTGTTGATCTAAAAGAGGAGGAGAGAAAGGTATATATTGAGGGTTAGATTGCAATTTGTAGATCCTTATGCAATCTAGTTTGCCTCATACAGATCTTACCCGACTGAGAAGAAGTGTAAGATTGCGGAATTGTAGATGAAGAACTATCATAATAAAGAGCCAAGAGCCAAATCTTTGTGGACGTAGCCCATGAGGGGGTGAACCACGGTAAAATCTGTGTTATGTGATGAATGCATGCATATATTTATTGTCTTCAATAGTTATTATGATGTTGAATGAGTGAACTATTACATTTCTTATTTAAATGTTGTTGCGATATTGCAGGAATAAGATTTTAGGTTTACTGCATAGGCGTGGATAACAATATGCTGCATTTACAAGTTATAATAATGGTTCAAGATTTATCTCTCTTATCTCACACTCAATCCTAGGCTGTAAACACCTGAGTCTTACAACCATCCATTAAATCTATCTCGGGTGAGACTGCGCAACACATTCTGTGTGCTGTGTTGCCTTTTGGTTTACCAGGAGGGTCGATAGTTTTAGAGGTTTGGTTGGAAACCTGAATAGACATGAATCCCAGGTCAATACAAACTCATATAGTATAGTAGATAAGGATAACCAACAAATGGTTCCGTTTCCATTGGTAGGAACAAGAGAGGATTGAGTAGACGTGATAAGTCGAAGAGCTGTCGACGACAGATCAATAAATTATTGGGGTAGAGAGCAATGAGCCATTAGAATGGAATGTTGAGACCGTGGAACCCCACAAAAGAAGAGATCAAAAATTGGCTAAGAACTAAGGATCTATAGTTTGCACAGAAAGACAATAGAAACCCTAGAATAACACCCCACAAATATTTGGAGATATATGTGCTTACTGATTTGCACGAAGTCTTTTTCTGCGATTTTCCACACTTATTGCAGGAGTGGATACTATGGTTAAAGGATAACCATGCAACGAACCAGATTCAAAAAATAGAGTGGAACCCAGTAGAGATTAAGAAACTTCATCAGGTGAACAACAAGTTCACCTGCGCAGTCGATTTTTGGCTGGAAAATATTGTGGTAGGTTTTATAATAGAGTTTGCAGTAGACACAATGAAGTCATATAGCACAGTGGAGAAAGAGTTTCTACGGGGACCTCGAGGAAGGTACATTCGATTGCTATATACTTCTATATAACAAAGGTGTAATGACAATGGAATCAAACATCTAAACTTCCCTGCATGCATGGGGGAAGGGGGGAAGCGAAAAAATGAGGATAAATGAAAGGAGGAAAGGATAAGGGAAAGAAGGAAGAACCCTTGGACCAAATCATGATGGATGACGACCAGATCTGGTGGATCTTGGAGACAACTGGAAAGACGCGTAACAAAGAACCCTACTAATACAAGGTGAATACCAAGAAGATAGATATATTCGCGAGGGAGTGCTTGGTGAGTGATGAGGAAGAGGTAGAGGATATCCGAGTTGTGGAGAAGATTGATGAAATCCTACATGCAACATATGAGAGAAAGAAGAGAGGTCCAAGAGAGGGAGGAGAAGGAAGCCATCCTATCCATATCAATGTCAGTGTGGAACCCATAAACCAATGTGCAACTAATACACCAAAGAGAACACCATTGTTTAGACAACCGAAGTTTAGAAGCAGTTAGACAGTATGAAGTAAATCTACACAAGGAACAACAATTGGAGGAGCCAGTTCAGGTAGCACTAGTCAAGTATCTACACCGCGTGGATGTAGTAGTTCAACATTCAAAATGGCAGGACACGATCCCTCCATCAGGTTACCCAAATTTCAAGGAGAAGCAGTGGAAGACCCTGAGAAGCACTTGTTCATTTGTGCAAAGATCTGAGAAGAAAAGCATATCATGAATGAAGATACCAAACTTGTGTAGCTAGCTTTTATGCTAAAAGACCATGCACTAGACTAGTACATGAGTTTAGACGTAAACAATGCCCCTAGGATGAAAAGGACACTGGAAGACATTAAGAAGTTACTGATAAATGAGTTCTAGAAGCTGATCTCAGAGGATCAGTACATGAATGAGATGATCGAAATAAGACATAAACCAGGAAAGTCTGTATGGGAGATTGATCAGAGATTCAAGCGACTGAAGGGGAAGTTGAAGTATCTCATGACCGAGATGCAGCATAGGCACTTATTTGTTAATTCACTATTACCACACTTAAAGTATCCACTGTGACAACAGAAGTTCCAGACATAGGCAGAGGCTCTGCAGGTAGCATTGCAACTGGAAGAGAACCAATACCAATAGAAAAACCCAACTATTGAAGAAATGAAGGAGGATTTAAATAACTTAATGTTTCAACTGAACCAGAATAAGAACAAGGACAAACGAGAAGTCATTTGATGTACCACATGTAGGACAAAAGGACACCACAAGAATGAATGTCCAACATTCGCATAGTATATGGCAATAGGAATGCCAAATCCGTTACCAACAGGAGGACTATGGTTCAAAATCTGCAAGAAATCGGGTCACGACCCTTATCACTACACGATGATGCAGAAATACCAGACAGTCTAGAAGAGATCGTATTGCACCTTTTGCAAGTTAGTAGGCCACAACGACAAATATTGTAGAACTATGGAGTTGATGCGAGAAAGGACATCCGACGCATATAGGGTGCAGGGAGAAATGATGACTGGGCAAGAAGTGCCATAGTTAAATCAAGTTCCATATCCATACAACATTGCGTAGCTGTAATATAATACTACGCAACAACCATACAATAATGTGCAACCACAGTACAACATGACACAACCTCAGTATAATACCATGCAGTATAATCAGGCACCTCAATATAACACACCAATAGGAGATCGAGTAGGCTACAGAGGTAGAGGACGAGCCCGAGGAGGTTTTGGATGAGGTAGAGAACCAGTGGTATGTCACAATTGTCAACAACCAGGACATTATGCAAGGGAATGCCCACTTCCACTAGATACTTGTATGTACTGTCGCGCATCAGACCATGATACCGAGGAATGTATGACACTACTAGTAAAGATCTATGAAAAGAGGAACCAAAACAACTAGAATGTTCAGTGGATTTTCGCTAAAGCAAGGGATGAAGGACGAAACATCAATATAGTTACTTGGGGAGGAGATAAAATAGGAGACGATGTTGTTCAACAAGAACCAACACAAAACCAATGGGTCAAGAAGAATGCCGAACCAAGGAGACAGTTCTATGTGTAGAATGAGAAGGCAATATTTACATAATCTAGACAAGAATTTCAGAAGGAAGAAATAGTGTCGAATTCAACTGTGCAACAAAACAAGGAAGCACCGGAGTACGAGATGCCTCCATTAATTGATCATACCAATGAAATGCAACCCATGGGACAAGTAAGTACAATCAAAGGATTTTTGCAGTCATGTGTAAAAGTATTAAATGATCCATTATCTACAAAAATATTGAAAAACATATTAGAAAAATGTAGTATGGAGACGGAAGAAAAACTAGAACCAAAAACTGTCAATCACCTACATACAAGGAGAAGAACTAGTAGGGAATTCAGACTAAATGCCAACATCGAAGATTTAAAGATGGGAGACATCATACTGGATCTAGGATCTGAAGTCAATGTACTACCAAAGAAGACATGGAAATGCATGGGAGAGCCAACATTAGGATATTCACCTGTTCAATTAAAATTGGCAAACCAACACAGAGTCCTACCAATCGGTAGACTGAAAGGACTGACAATAGACCTGGATGGAGTGCGCACTAAATCATATTTTGAAGTCATTGAAATAGTGGATGGCACAACACCATACCCAACATTGCTTGGTCTGGATTGGGCGTTTGACAACCAGGCCATAATCAACTTGAAGACCCGAAAAATGACATTTGAGTTAGGAGAATATAGGGTCATCGCACCATTAGACCCATCAGAAGGGGAGAGGTTTGTAGAACCTACTTGCCTAGACTTAGAGGAAATCGGCCAGTTGTATAGGACAACTGTGCGTGATGAGGATTACGTAAACCCAACTGCAGATGAGATACTTAGTTGGCGGAGCATTACTTCACGTGAAACAAATTCAGATACCGATTTAGAGAACTGGAAACAAAGGCTACACGAAGTTTCCACGAGAATATGTGCCAGAATAGATCGCATAGTAAGATGGCTAGGAACAAAAATAAGAGAACCACCCAGTTTCCACGGAATAAATGATTTGGAAACATTCTTGACACAGTATGAAGATGCAGTGTTAGAGAACTAGAGACTGTTAGCACTTGATTTAGAACTCAAGGCCACACCCACAAGATGGTGGGGCATGCACAAAGAGACAATCACATAATGGTACCAATGTAAGTGGTTACTACACATAAGGTTCGATGTAGAACAACAAAACAACAAACAACATAAATATGATGGACAAGGGGCACCAACAGAACACTTGGAGAAGTGTAGAATGCTGTGGAAATTGACACCCCCAGAAGAATGGCCTCATTATTTCATACACACCCTAGAAGGCATACCAACGAACTGGTATACAGATCAGGAATTGCACAAGGGAACTATGACCTGGATGACATTGCAACAAAAATTTACAGTCACTTTCTCATTCAAGCATGAGAACCCCAACATAGATGCCACACTTAAATGGATAAGAGGAGTGATATTCATCAGAGAACCAGAAGTTGAACTGATCACAGAAGAAAAACAACAGAACAAACAGACAATCAAGGAACTGTTGTCTTGTTACCACATACAAGAAGAAGCACCAGATGAATACGATCCATGCGATATTCAGATTGAAGAAGAAGAAGGTGAAAAAGATGTGGAAGGACCACCGATAGAATCATAAGGCATTTCTTCGCCGATCAAAGTACAAAAAGTTAATATTGGGACAACTGAGTGTTAGGCAAAAATATTGTCGTTTAATTCTGTTGTAGTATTTGCCCAACTATTTAATTTGTCAATCTGAGGTTCAGAGGCTTACAAAGCACATGCACTATATATGCAAGTCTGAAGTATAACTAATCTAATCTAAATTGCTGAAATGAAATTAATCTAGGAAAGCATTGAAAAACTAACTATGAAAGCAATAAATTAATCTAGGAAAGCAATACAACATGTGAAGATTTGAATGGAAAAAGACAAATGTGAGCTCACACAATACATCAATCTCAAATTATATTACAAGAGTCAAATGACAAAGCATGAAAGAATAACAAAGCTAAGAATCCCCTTCTCCTCATTACAAGACTATATTATGAATTACATGATCTCTAACTCTCCAAGATAATCTCTCCTATGAATAACATGATCCTCTTCATGAAGAGAGAACACTCTCTTATATACATGAGAGTCTTGAAGAGTGTCATAATTACAGATCCACTATTCTCTCAACCATTCTCAACTACTTTCCTATTATTAGAAGATATGATCCCTTCAAATCCTCCACACATCTCTCACATATCTTAGATAAGATATGCCATCCAAATCTTCCATGATCTTTTCCTTTGAATATGCTTGAATGATTGTCCCAAATATTCTTCAAATCTTCAAAGCTTGAAGATGAAATTCGAATTTGAGGCTAGGTGGTAATATTTGACTTTGTTGAAATCTTCACATATGCCTGCACACATCATCAAACCCATCCAACCTTGATATATAATGAAAATATGTTATTTTTCTAAGATTTAATCATAAATTCACTTATAATACTATAATGAATACAATGGAAAATAATTATGAGAAACCCAAGTATCATTATGGAAATGGTATGATGAAAGGTTAATGGGACGATGAAATCTAAGGAATAGTGAAGGAAAAAGAGGATATAAATGTGACATTTCTGAGGCCCAACATGCCCCCCAACTCAACTTGTTGCATGTCCTCATGCAACCATGTATGGATCTTCTTAATAACTTTTGACATTCAAACTATGGATTTAATTGATGATGTCCTTTTAACAAGGAATGTTTCCAGGGTATGCGATACAAGAGTAACAACATGTGAAATATGTGTAACAACATGTGAAACATGTGAAATTTTCCTATGGTTGGTTCTTGTGTGACAACCATGAATACAAAAGATGTTGGTTCTTTTGTTAGCTTCATTCATTTCACTTATTGATTTTCTTGCTGCAATAATTTAGCCATGTACTTCACTGGAAATAATAAGCTATCGATGTGCATAAGAAAGCATCACTGTGTATAAGAAAGACTTTTTCTTTATCTTTATGAATCATGCCAATATGTGTATCAATCGAATCATTTCACTTATTGATTTTCTTGCTGCAATAATTTAGCCATGTACTTCACTGGAAATAATAAGCTATCAATGTGCATAAGAAAGCATCACTGTGTATAAGAAAGCCTTTTTCTTTATCTTTATGAATCATGCCAATATGTGTATCAATTGAAATGCAACAAAGTGTCGTTGGAAAAGGAATTTGGTAAACAGTAAATGAGATGAAAAAGTGGAGTGATAATAGTGGAAAAATGGAATACTGGTAATGAATATGTGGTGAAATAGTTTAGTTC